>PITA01008410.1:0-84662 GCA_004023965.1 Spilogale gracilis
GCAAAAGGGGTTAGCAGCTGTGAGTTATGGAGCACAGAATGGCAGGGAGATGGAGGGGTGCCCACAACCACCAGGTCTTTGGCATGGCTGGTTTGGCAGCAAATCAGAGGCGAAGGCACCAGGTGTCCTTGAGCACTAGGATTTGAGATAGGTGCAAGAGAAAGAAGAGAGACCATCTATTCATTTCTTGGTAGTTCAGGTGCCTGGTTGGTGCCTTGGGAAGGCTGACTTGACTCCCTTCTGCTATAGAATATTGAAATTCTCAGAGACTCTGGGTGCCTAGAAATCTTGTCCAAAGCAAGGAAATGGGTTAAGAAAGGTATCTTGTCCAACATCACAGAGCCCTGCTGCCCTCCCAAAGGCCCTTTCTGTCCTCCTTGTGGTGCCTTCTCAGCCTCCTAACTTCCACTAACACCCCACCCTCTCCCTGTGTCTCTGACTCCTCCACAGCCAGCATCCCCCCTCCACCCACAGCAGAAAAGAAAGAGGAGTCCTCCCCTAGGGAAGGGATGGCCCTCACCCCGCAGACGTGAAGCCCATGTGCCCGCCTGCTGGTGCCCAGCACCTCTGCCTCAGGAACGAAGAGTCAGATTCACAGCTGATATTGTGTAGTGCCTATGTGTATGCGTGAGCACGTGTGTGTGCGCACACACACACACACACACACACACACACAGAACTGGTACTGCTGGGGACCTTGAAATGTCACCCCAAACAGATGTCACTGGAATCTCCAGGGAAAACAATGACCTGCCCCTACATACCCCTGTTGTATGCATCCCAGTTCTTTGGGGATGAGTCCCCCTCTCAGACTAACAGTGTGCCTCTTGTGAGGGTTGATATCCACTTTCTGGGCGTAGAAAGGGCGGGTATCTGACCCCACCCTCAATGGTAGTGATTCGAAGTAACCAACACAGAAAAGATAGGAAGTTGATCCTTCCGTGTCCTCACCCTACTGCTCTCAACCCTGGATAATTTTAGCCTCTTTCCTAGCCCCTTTAGACTTCCTTCCTCTCTTCTGCCCTGGAGGGAGCTACAGGGACTCCAGCCCCACGAGTCCCCTCATTTCCAAGCCTCTAAACCCTCCAGAGAAAGGGAAAAAGGAAAGAACAAAAAACCTACACATGTCCCAGGAGTCCTTGGACTGACTTCAACAACAATCAACTTTATTGGCAGCATGGCAAAAGAATGGCAGCCGCCCAGCCATCAGTCCACTTCTATATGTTAATTTCTTAGAATATGACCCTGGAGCCCACGGTAAGATTTTTCAGGTAGCTTTAGGCCCTGACTAGATACATGCCTAGGGCTCCTGCTAGTATTTCATTGACCGTGACAAGGATTTCCCCAGACCGCGTTTGCTGACAAATTAGAAGGGCAGTGTGTCCAAGGATAGGGAACACTTTGGGAATGAGCCAAAGCTGCGGCCAGGGGAATGCACCTGCAGCGCTGCCTTCCCTGTGCCGCCCACCCAGGCTGGGCAGGAACTGAGGGGTGCTCTCCACGGTGCAGGTGCACAAGGGTTAATGTGTCTTTGGGGGTGGGTGGGCTGGAACACTGAGGGAAAAGCCTTGGCCCTTGTGGGTTATTTCTGACCGTTGATCAGGATGGACGGAAAGACAGTAAAAGCCAGAGATCGATGCATGAGAGCAGATACAGCTGCTGAGATGGAGCACTGAGGAGATGCAGAGACAGAAGAGGGGGTGGGGGTCTTTTGGGTCCCCAGGGAGAGGGCTGGGCCCAAGAATGTCCATCTTGGGATGGTAGGTTCAGTGTAATGGGGCATTTTTTGAGACGTACTAAGCGGGGAGCCCTGATTATGTTGCTGAGTGGTATCCGGTGGGGCTTCAATGCTTCCACGTGCACTTGACCTCTTCCCTCAGATTCGGAGGCGCCGCCCCACCCCTGCCACCCTCGTGCTGACCAGTGACCAGTCCTCCCCAGGTAACCCCAGGGATGGGTTGCTGAAGGGCGTGGGGGCTGCCGCGGACAGCCAGGTCCAGTGAGAGAAGGCAGGCGCTAACTAGAACAAGGGCAGATCCGAGGAGTCAGAGAGCCAGCTCCTCAGCCCCCGAAGTCAGGAAAGTGGTGGCTGCATTAGCAGGAGGATTGCCTTTGCTTTGGCAAGAGGGAGCAGTGCTGGGGAAGGGGAGGGAAAGCACCTGGCTCCTAAACCCACCAGGAATTGGGGTGGTCAACTGAGTTTTGGTTGCTGTGGCAACAGACTTCCAGGTTTCTCCAGCAACTGAGATGCTGCAGCCCCCACCCCCAGAGGCAGTGACAGCTGTGAGGGGGAGGGACCGCCTACATCAGCCATCTCCCAGCCCCCAGAGGGGAAGGGAAAGGTTAGACATAGCTCTGGGAGCAGCTGGCATTCTGGTCACCCATGTGCCCAACGAGGTCTGGGGAGAGAACCAGATCTCTGAGAATATCAGGGGGCTTGCCAGGACAGTGGCAGAGAGGTGGTCATGCTCATAAGCAAGCCTGGAGTGCGGGAGACCTGAATCTCTGGCCTGCACCCAACTACCAGAAAGGGTTGCACCTCCCTACACAGGATGAACTTGCTAACTTCCTTATCCGGTCTTCTCTCCTGGGCAGGGTCAGTTCTGGACCTGGGGCGGGGCACAGGGGTGGAGAGGAGAGGGAGGAAAAGAGCCAAAGGACCACAGGTCCTACTTCTGAAACCTCCAGGACCGAGGCAAGGATGTCGACACAGATTGACCAGAGCATCAAGGACAGGATTCTGTGCAGGGAAGAAAACAGGGCACAGGGAGCCAAAGGGAGCAGGCCTGGGGCAGCCATCAGGGTCACTCCTAGGGGCAGAAGTGAGGGACAGATCAGGAAGCAGGGAATTGCCGAGGCTCCTCCCCTTGGGAAGTCAGCTCCATAGGGATACCTGGATTTTCAGTCCTCTTCACATTCTCCTTTCCCTGTTCCCCTCAGAGATAGATGAAGACCGGATCCCCAACCCGCTTCTCAAGGTGAGCTGGTCCCTCTTGCTCAGCCCAGCCCAGAGAACCCAGAGATTCATCAGGAAATTATTCCTCAGACCCCCCCAATCTGTAAGGCCTTTTGACCCCCTCTCCCCTGCCTCCCCCCAAATGAACATGAGCGGACATACACATAAACACACACCATATCCCCCACACCCAGTCTTCTTGCTCCCCACTGTGTGAGTGAGGGGAGTGGCCTGGGAAGCAGGAACTTTCTCCCCTCACTTTCTGAAGCCCACAACCAACTGCCAATCTCCAATCCAGAAGCATGGCACCAAAGGCAGGGGGGAAGGGCTGGCCCCCCACCTGTGCTCTGTGTCCTTCACAGTCCACGTTGGCCATGTCTCCACGACAACGGAAGAAGGTGACAAGGACCACACCCACAATGAAAGGTTAGGAAGACACCCCCCCATCCCTCTTTTCCCTTCTGTGCCTGAGACTGAGCAGTAGACCTAATGACCCCTTTGGAGGGAATTCTTGGAAAGTCCTCAAACCCGCCTTTATTATAATCGAATTGTTGCTAGACAGTCTGGGCTGGGTTCCAGCTCTGCCTCCGACTAGCGGGAGGCCTGGGAGAACCTGCTTCACCCACTGAGCCCGAGTAGCCCCCTCATTATGGCAGCTAAATAGAATATGAGGTGCTCACCACACAGAAGATACTTGAATATTTCTTGAATCTAAATGGAGTGGGAGTTCAAGTATCCCATCGAGTTAGGAAGATCTTTGGTTCCCGAAGGCCCTGCCCCTGCCCTCCCTACTTTTGAAGGAAATACGTTTTCTTGTGTACCTTTAGGCCCTCCTGCTGCCCAGCAGATATCCCTCCATTTAGGTCTCAGAGGATGGGAAAGTCACACAATATCCAACGGCCCTGCAGTGGGGCTGGGGAATTGGAGAGTCCACGGAGGAGACTCTGAGCAGTCACGTCCCTCCCTTTCTCTGTGTCCCCAGAGCTCCAGATGATGGTTGAACATCACCTGGGGCAACAGCAGCAGGGAGAGGAACCCGAGGGAGCTGCTGAGAGCACAGGGGCCCGGGAGCCCTGCCCACCTGGGATCACAGACACAGAAGCGGAGTTGAGGCTGGGCTCGTCTGGGAGAGCACGAAGTACGTTCAGGCTGGGGAGGGACTGGCCCAGGAGGAGGCAGACCTTACCCATCATGGGGAGGGGTCTAATCATAGCCAGAAACTGCCCTAAGAATATGGATATGTTTTTATATATCTATATATATAGATAGCTATATATCTAGATAGAAATATCTGTATTTCACTGCACCTATTTGCCTCTGTTCACCTCGCCTCACTGAATGACCCCAGCTCCTCCCCGCTCGGACCGTGGAGATCCCTGCTGGATGGTGCGAGCCCACTAGTGTGGGAACCGCACTCACAGGCTAGAATCCTGGCTCACCACTTGACTGGCCCAGAGGCCTCCAGCAGGTTTTTTGTTTTTGTATTCACCAAGCTCGGTCTGTAAAATAATGACAATGTCTCTGGCCTTGGATTGTTTGTGAAAATGAAATGAGACCGGTTCTTAGCCCAGCAGCTGACCCATATAAAGCTTGCAATAAATGGAAGTGCTGTTAACATACGTCCACAGTCCCTTATCCCATGTGGATTCCAGAATCCAGGGTCCTTCCAAGTATAGAAAGGTGACATGGTTGGTATATGTCTTGTAGATTACATAATACCCCGGCAGAGCACCCTGTCATCAAACATGTTAATATTTCTGCAGTGAAACTGAATGGTCCCACTAAATGAGATAAATGAAGACCATAAATAGTCCCATATGAGGTCAGGTTTAGCCAAATCGTACCCAAACTTTTTTTAACTTTCCTTTGAAGTTTTTTTTTTTAATTTCTGATGACAAATTAAAAAAAAAAAAAAAAAGACCCTGTGGTCACAGCTGTGATTAAGAAAACACCACTGCTCTTGTTCAGTTGCCCCCATCCTGGTCTTGGGCTCCTCTCAGGGGTCACTGGAGTATCTGATGGGGTAAGAGGAACGGCAGCCTCTACCAGCATTCATAAATACTGCCTTTCCGTCCCACCGCCCGCTTTCCCTCCTTAGAGCTTGCAGAACCCATCCCTAAAGCTCAGGAGAAGGGCAGTGAGAAACCCAGCACAGAGGAACCCACAGCTCACATACCGCCATTGGATTCCCAGGGAGCCAGCTCGGTAAGCGCCCTGGGCGGCCCAGTCTACAGGAGAGCAGACTGCATGGATAAGGGCAAGGACGAAGATCTGGAATCAGGGAAGGGGGGAACAAAGGACCAGCTTCATTCACTGAAAAGCTCTTGTCTCAGGCAAGAAGATTTGGGGGTATTATGTATCCACAGACAAAAAAAAATGGGATTAAGCTACAGGATGGACTGAGGTTGGGCTCGGTGTTAGGGTATCTGGCTCTGCCATCGGCTTTCTGAGGAAAGGTATCTGGAACCCAAAGGGAGAGGTGGGCGAGCAGTAGGTCTGGCAGGAGTGGCGGCATTGATGAGGTAGCCTTATGGACTTTGATTTTCCAGTCCCCCGCCCCTGTGTGAGCTGGACAAGCTGGGGGGACTGGTGTCAGACATCAGAGGTTAGACGTTTGACCGCGGGGAAAGCAGCAAGGGTGGGGACGGTGGGCCCTCTGGTCTCTCACTGGCCCTCTCTTTCTGCCCCTCCCCCACAACAGGTCTGAGAGTGAAGGAGGGATCCTGGCATGGAGACTGCAGTTGGGAATGCGTGAACACTGGATCTGTTTCTTACTCTTCACTTTGGGGGGAAATCTCTTGTTTTTAAAAAGTGATAAATTTGGTGTTAGGTCCTTGGCATTTTCCTTCTTTCCCGGCTTGGAGAATCCTTTCTCCCTCCCATTTTGTCCTGCCCTCTCTGCAGCCCCCTCTCCTTCTGCCCAACTGCTCTGGAAAGGAGGAAATAGGGAAGCTGGGCAGGAGCCTCGAGAGGGGCGGCGGGGAGAGTTCTCCCCCAACTCTGCCCCAACTTGCTGTGGCAAGAGAGATGGGGGTCAGACAGGTGTAAGGACTAACTTCCAGGGCACCAAGAAGGAAGGAAGGGCCGGGGTTCTCTTCTCTTAACTGAGGAAAAGATACCCGCACCTGGCAGGGCTGCCCTGCAGCTGAGACCTGGAGTGCTGCGGCCAGTTGAGCCGTGCATGTGCTGTGGCCGCCGTCTGCTGGACAAAAGGGGGCACTGCAGCCTGGCCCATGGCCGGAGGGAAGGAGGCCATTGTGTGGATGCCTCCTTGCCTGTCCTCGAAGCCTCAGTGATTCCCAGCCCTGGGGATGTGGTCCCTCCTCCAGCGATGAGGAGACCACCACCCCTATTCCAACCCAAGAGCAAAGCTGGGTTGAGAATACAGTGGCGATTAACAAAGAGGCCTGGGAGACAGAAAGATCAGCTCTCTCCCTGGTTTGAGACAGGAGGGGCCAGGGCAAAAGACAAAAACCCAGAACAGGTGAAAAAACTTCCATGGCCAGCCAGGCCTCTCCTGCCCACTGCTTTTGATTTTTAGGTGGCGGAGTGGGGAGGGGAGGAGGGAAGGCAAGATGGACCCCTCCTTACTGAAGAAGCACTTTGCTATTAAGAGCCTCAGGAGTCTCCACTGTGTGCCCTCAGGCAAGACCTCACCTCTCTGGGCCCCAGGCTCCCCACCCACATATACAGTAGGGAGAACACCGCACCAGGACTTTCTTGGCTTGACATGGACAGCCTACAGCAAGATACTCGGTGCACTTCCATCCAACGAACATGAAACACAGCCAGGCCTGGTCTCCCTTCTTTATTAATCTCCGGCTATAGCAGGGTTCTGGGAGACCAAGGGCAGGGGTGAGTCACATGCGGCTCTGCCCCACTTGGGGTGGGGTAGGAGGGACAAGTGTCAAGGTGGAAGGTCTAAGAGACCATGGATATGAACTTCACACAAATGGGGCCCACTGTACAAATGCATGGTTGGTATTTACAAGATAGGAGGAGGGCAGTCACCTGGACTTGGGCCTTTCCTGGGACAAGGACTGCTCAAGGTGCCTGAGGAGAAGGGGCACAGGGCTTGGCAGGGTCTCTTCAGGAAACACAACAGCAGCAGCCCTGAGTCCCTCCCATCTGCCTTCCACCCACCGCTCCCCCCTTGTCCCGGGGAGGGGCCCCTTGGTGCCTGCAGCTGGGCAGGTGCTGGAAGGGGCAAGGCGAGGAGGGACCCTCTGATAGCAACACAGGATTACTGGATTATACCTCACCCTCTCGGGCACCCTTGGTCCCAGCCCAGCTGGTCTCCTGCCTGTGCTCAGAAAATGCATCCTGAAGGTGCTTTGCTGGGGAGACCTCGGAGCATTTTACAGACATTGGTCGGATGGGAGCCTCCCAGCCCAAGGGGAGGGGAAGGAGGCAAAGGGCTCAGGACAGCCAGGGTTAGGTGACAAGCCCCAGGGGCCTACACCAATCCCAAATTCTTGCAGACCCCAGGGAAGGCCTCCTCTCTTCCCCCAGTCGACATTTCAAAATGGGAGGGAAGGAAGATTGGGGTGGGGCAGGGAGGCTAAGGATGGCGCTGAAGCAGTATAGGTCTGGGGTAAAGAAAACACCCTTCCCCGCCCCCCGCATTCCCAGGCCCTAGAAAGGTCCCATGCCCTGAACAAGCCCACTCCCCTCTCCGCACACAGGGCTCTGAAAACCCCCAGCTTTCTATTCTATTCCAGCCCCTCCCAGGGGGAGGAAAAGGGGGACCCAGACCTGCCAGCTAAGATCTGGGGGACTGAGGGAAACCCCCAAAATGTATTGCTTAGAAACTTGGAGGCAAAAAGGATGGGGGAGGGCCCAGGGGCTGGCATTTCTGACACCCCCCCCCCCCCGGGCCCAAAGAGGCCTCCAAAGAGCTCCCTTCTCCCAGCCAGCCATCTGGCTACAGGGGTGGGGGGAGTCCAGAGGCAGGGGGATGGGCACAGTGACCATTGGGAGGCTGAAGTTCCCTAGACTTACTGTTGGGAAATTAAAGTGTGCCCCAATGGGTGTCGGGTGGGGAGGGGCCCTTCCCCCAACCCCACAGTCTCTGGCATTTGGCCTTTGGGTGGGTTGTCTGTTCCTCAATCTCCGTGCTCCCTTGGAGCAGATGGGGAGCCAGTCCCGATGGATGGTGCTGATGATGCTGAACACTTTGGACTCACTGAGGACCTGGGAAAGAGGAAGAGGCCTCAGCGCCCTGATCTTTGCCTTAGCTCCAGCCTGATTTACCTGCTCCAAGTCCCACCAGATCACTCCTCGCCACTCAGTCCCACACAGTTGTGCAAAAGATGCCTGCAGACGGTGCCCAGCCAAGGGGGGGGGGGGGGCGGGGAGCTGCTGTCAAAGTCCCACCCAACTGACTTCAAAGAGGCCTGCGCCCTGGCTGGTCCCCGTTCCCGAACTCTCTCAAAGGTGCCACAGAGGCTGGCCCTCCCTGTTCTGAGGCACTACCTCCCTTCCTGCAGGGGCTGGACAGAAGGGGTAGGAAAATTTCCCTGCTTCCACTCACACCCTGGCTCAAGTGTGTGTTCACTTCCTCCGTAGAGGGAGAACCTCACATCCACGGAGCCCCAGAGATGACCCTCAAGAGAGGCCACGTTGGACACCCAGCTCTCTACTCCCTACAGCACATCCAGACCCTCCCCATTCCACCACAGAGGCTCACGTAGGCCGGGCCCCAGGCTAGTCCAGATTCCCATTCTGGTTGTGTTCATCTTCGGCGGGGGAGGGCAGGGCCTCTTCCTCACAGGGAGACAGTTCGTCGATGGACATCTGGTTGGTGACGCCTGCAGAGGGGCATTTAGGAAGTTGGGACCAGACCAAGAAATACTTTCCCCAAAAACATCAGAAGCATATGGAGAAAAGTAAACGATTCTCATGCATCTTCCCGCCTTCAAGATGAGCTATGTTCAACCCATGCCAACTTACGGAGAGCCCTTCCAGCCTTCCTCCCCAGCCTTGCTAAAATTCACAACCATCGACTCACACATAAAGGAAGAGACTTCTCAGCCAAGGCCACCAAGTTACCCAAATCTACTGGGGTACCATTTACAGACCACAACATGCATGGGGTCCCTTGGGCTGTGGAACATTGTTGTTCCTATCTTCTCTCCTGTCCCTGTTCTAGAACAGTCCAGGCCAATCAGCTAGACAGTCTTTCCTGTGACCTTACTTTAGCCTGATCAGCTCCATTCTCAACTCTGGGAGTCAAACAAAGGGCTGCTCCAGGGGGTTAAAGAAAATGAACCTCCTATGGCTCCTTCAGTCACCCTCCCCCACAAGGCCTCATCCCCACCTCCCCACCCCTGGGTAACCAATGGCACCCACCACTTGCTGCCCGTTCCTTCCATTTCTGCTTGTTCTCCTGAATGTATTTGATCCAGGTAGAGCGGAAGCTGACCACGTCAGGGTTGGGGTCTCCTACTTCCACATCCAGAGAAGGCTGGCGCCACTGGAAACTAAAGCAGCCCCCCCCCAACTCCAGAGGTGAGACCCAACCCACTCCAGAGGTGCCCTCACAGCCCTCAGAGTGGCGGGGATGGGAGATCAGAAGGAGGGTTAGGGAGACTTATCCCCTCCCTTTCCCTCTACTGGGTACCCCCAAGTCCCTGCTTCTTTTCCCGCAATTTCACCCCGTCTTCTCCACACCTTCCCTTCTACTAGAAGGAAAATTAAAACAAGATTAGCAGAAAAGCAATAAAGATAGAGCTCACGAAAATGGCTGGAGGGGACCATAGATGCAGGTCACACCCTTCTGGTCCCATCCTTCCACTCCTGTGTGTGACACGCAGCAGAGATTCCCAAGTTTTGGGTAGCCTGCTTCTCGACCACCCTGCCATGGCCTCCCTGTGATCGGTGCTCTCTGCGAGTCCCTCTTCCCTCCCCAAGAACCAGGAGACCTGGCCAGCCCAGCCACCCTCACCTGGGCTGGCTCTTGGGCTTGGAGTCATCATCTCCCAGGGGCTGGACACTCTTCTCAGCCACATCAGTCAGCACAGAAAAGGTGGGCTCCACGATGAAGTCGATGAAACCTGCGGTGAAGGGGGAACATGATGGAGAGGCCCCCCGGAATGCTGGGCAGAGGCGCCTACATAGCTGAAACCCCTGGCTGTGGGTAAGACAGGGTGACCCACGCTGAGTTCCCAGTGGGGGCAGCCTTGGCAACGATGTCTTTGTGACCCCACCTTTGCACCCCCAGGCCTTCCACCCAGGACCCCATGCCCCAGCACAAGCTTACTCCATAGGAAGCCTGGTTTTGAGGGAAGGCGACTCCAAGAGGCCTAGTCCTGGGTCAGAAAGCATCCTGTCCCCTTCCTAGGACTCTCCTCCCAAAAGGAAAGCCCACTCACCAATCTGCGACTGTGCCACCAGAGTGGAAGTGCGATCACACAGTGGAGAAAAGGGCAAGCCTAGCTCTGCCTCTTTGTCGCCCTAGGGAGAAGACAGGGCAGGAAAGCTGGAAGGGGTGCCTCAGACTATCCCTGGTTTGGGGTGCAGTTAGGGAGGTCAGGGGTTGTTGTGGGAGAAGAGGAATTTCGGTGCCTTTAATCCTGGAAATGGATGATAAGCAAAGGCAATGCAACCACAGTTAAGCTTTGAGAAACATGACCTCTGATCCCAGGGCTTCGGGATCAGGTCAGAAGCTGCAGGGAGCTGAATGAAGATCTGAAAGTGGAGTGGGAGCCTGGAGAACAGACTGGAAGGAGGGCAGGGGTGGGTGAAGACACCCCACTACCTGACGGAAGAACTCCTCCATGAGGGCCTTGGTCCAGCGGCTATGAACAGACCACTGCTTGGTTGGGTGGCTGATGTCGGCCGCGTGGAGCAGTAGAGACAGGGCCTTGGACTTGTCAATTCTGGTCAGAATGGGTGGCATGAGAAAGGAGACAGATCTTTTAGGAGAAGGAAAAACTGGACCATTCCTAACTTCCCATCACAAGCCCTGGGATCCTTGTAGGGAACCTCAGCCAGCCTGAGGCAACGCGCACATGTACACACGCACACGCACACGCGGCTATGTGTGTGGAAGCAGGCCAAGCTCTGAGAATCAGAGGGCATGGGTTCAGATCCCCACTGTACTTTCACACACTAGCTGTGTAACACAGAGCAAGTTATTTAAAATTTCCATATTCCGCTTTCCTCAATTCTATAGGAAATATTAACAGAACCTGCCATATAGGGCTGTTCTGAAAATTAAATGACACACAACATACAAGTATTTAGTAGAGCGTGTGGCACATAGTGCCGAGTAGACGTTATCTATTATCTTCATCATCCTCATCATCATAAGTTTTATCATTATTCCCCAACAATGCCACACTGCACACTGTCCCCCACAGAGACACTGGACACGAACACACACCTTCAGGACCCCCACACCTGGGTCTCTTCTCTCTCACACACATTTAGAGCTTCCCCCCCACTTCTAAGCAACAATGTCATGGAGGCATTTGCTCCGTGCTTTTTCTCTTGAACCTCACACGACTCTCCCGCTGGCCTTATTCGCATAGGAACTGGTGGCAAGCTGTGACAGAAAGGCCTGTCATTCTCACACAGCACAGATTAGGAACCGAGTGCAGAAAGGTTGCATGATTTTTCCAACACTGCAGCATCAGGCTGTACTGCAGCGGCAGTGAGAACGCCCGTCTCAGACTCCTGGCCCCGTGTGCCCTCTCGCAGACCCGCTGCCCGGGCCGGATGCAAACCCAGGCCCGTATGCACACACGTCTCTCTCTCTCTCACACACACACACACACACACACACACACACACACGCATCTGCGGAGATGAGCTCAAACACCTGGAGCCAGAAGAGTTTCTACATCCAGGTAAAGGCTGGGCACGCCAGCTGCCCACGTGTGTGCCCCAGTTTCACACAGCTGCCCACACCCCGGCCACACCCCACCAGATGTCACCTCTCCAGCTGCTGCAAGGCCGTCTTCATGCACTTCACTTGCTGGAAATGGCAGGACATGTCCGTGGCCAACACCATCTCAATGACCAGGGCCCGTAGCTCTCTGGATGGACAGAACCAGAGCAGCGATCAGCCCCCACAGCACTGCTGAGCTGGAGGTGCAGGGAGTGGGAAGAGAGGGTTGGGGTGAAGGGGTTCTCTTCGAGAGGCCCACTCCCGCCTTCAGCTCACACAAACTCATCCTTGGTGAGGTTGATGAAAATGTTCATCTCATCATCCTGCATCAATCGGAAGACAGAGCTGATGTGGTGATTCTCCAGCACTGAGCGATCATTGTACAGGATGGCACATTCTGACCTGCAAAGCCAAGAGTCATCGCGTCCAGCCCCCTGGAACTGGGGGCTCTGGCAGCCTCCCCACCCCCGCGGGGCCCCTCCTGCCCCTGCCACACAGGCTCCCCTCACTTGGTCTGGATGTGGAAGCTGTTGGTAGTGCCTGTGTGCTCATAGTCGTGGATGGCTGCGGCGAAGATGATGGAGAACATCTCGATCTCTGAGAGGCAGTGCTGGGAGAGAGAGCCGGGGTGAGGGGGGTCTCGCCCTGCCTATCACTGCCCAAAGACCTCCCCCCCAGGCTAATTGGCTCAGCCCATGCCTTCCGCTCTTCAAGGCCAACTGTTGGGCTAAGACGGCCAGGTTTCTCACCTCCCAGAGCGGTGAAATACCCCCTTTACCCCAACCTGAAACACTCCCACTGTATCCCAGCACACATCTCCAGCACTGCCCATGACGTTATAGTCCACCCAGGAATTCTCTGGAGTAAAACTTGACTCTGTCAAGGCTTTGAAATACCAAAGGAGAGGAACCGAAGAGAGACAAAGGGAAAAGGGAGGAAAGTCTAGACTGCCCAGTCCTGCAGCCATAAGACCCTAAATCACAAAAGAATGATCTCCGGGCCCCTACCACCATCCCTGTGCGGAGCAAGAAGCAATGGACTGTCTGGGTAACATCAGCCGCGTGGATCTGGTTGTGGTAAGGGTTCTTGTACTTCCCATAGCCTGTCTCCAGTGCATCCAGGAAAGTCATCAAAAACACAGTGGGAATCTGCAGTGGGAGGAAGAAAATCGAGGTACAGGGAGGATCTGCAGCAGAAGCAAGCAGCCGAGTACTGAGAAGAGCAATGCCACCTTTCTTTAGGAGGTAGCATGGTACAGGGAGAAAGCACCAGCTCTGCGGTTGGGTGGACCTGGGCTCACGTCCTGGCCCCACTGCCTGCTGGCTCGGTGACCTTAGAGGAGTCACGTGCCTCTGACACTTAACTGCAGGATGAAGATAACACCACCTTCTTGAATTTAACGATAAGTATAAGGCACTTAGTAAGTGCTCTCTCAAGAGTAGCTATAATTTTTTCCCTGGAACTTTTTAAGAAAAGCAAACTTCCCTCCTTTCTTCCCCCATCTAGTACCATGGAAAGGGGTTCAGAAGCAGAGGAAAGAGTAAGATGACCTAATGAGGATCCTTCCAGACAGACATAGTTCACTCCCTCCTCTAAGAGGGCTTTCCCTGTACCCACACCAACACACACACACACACACACACACACACACACACACATACACACACAAGCACCAAAAGCAAGAATTCTGTCCAGCCCCTATCCATTGTCTCGTATGCGCCCTTGCAGTGGCCTGTCTCCTTCAAAGGCTCAGGCTCCCAGAGCGCAGGGCGGCTGTCCCCACCAGTCCCTGGATCTCCTGGGGCTGTGAGGAGAGCGAGGTCAGGACTTGGGGAAGCTTCTGTGGAGATGAGCAATAGTGATGAGACAGAGAAGATGCACCACTAATCAGTCAGACCCTAACATCTCCCACCCCCACCCCGAAGGGCTGTGCCCCAAATTCAGGGAATTTTAAAGGAGTGTTTCCATGACAACTGCCCTTGCTTCTGCGTTGCCATGGTGTCCCCAGAGGGAAGGGAAGGGAAGGGATGCAGGGGAGGGGCTGGGTGCCCAAGAAGGGAATGTGGAGCTTGAGAAGAGTGGCTCCAACAGGAATCTCTGCCATGAGTAAACACCAAAGCAAGAAGGACTTCCCTCTCTCTAACTGCCTTGGAGCAAGGCGAACTGGAGCTGGGCCAAACCCAACCTGACGTGGTTATTCTCGGGGTCTTCCAAAATCAGTTCTTCCAGGTAAGGAAGCAGAGTTTAAGAGAAGCTGGTGTCTGGACAGTGTCTGAGAACCACTCTGGAGAAATATGAGCTGGAAACGTCTTAGGAAAAGGAGGACACTGCTGTTCTCTGTCCTGCAAAGGGCACGACTGGAAGGAAGAAAATGAAGCTGCAGAAGGAGAGGCCTCAGGAAGGCACTGAGGTAAAATCACAACTGAGTATCTCAGGAAAATTCTGGAAACCTTCTCGGGAGTTGATGTAAAACAAGGAGTCAAGGGTTGAGGAAAGGCTCACACGCAGTAATAGTCAATTATGGTAAAGTAGAGGCTAAGGATGGCTGGATGATCCTCCAAAGCCCTCTGAGAAAGGTCCTCCAACTGGACTTCTCCCCCATGGTCCCCTTGGAACAGACATGTTTTCCTCTGCTCTAACATCTATGTCCACCCCCCTACATGAGTGCTGACCAAATATTCCCACTGCAACTCTTCGACCCCTTCACCCTCCACTTCCAAGTGTGGTTTTTCCACATGGAAGTGGTTTTTTCCAGCCCCTATTCCCAAAAGATACTCCCTCCTGGCACAGAATCTGGAGAGGACTTTAATCCCATATTCATGGCCCGCCAAGCGGAAGAGCAAATGGAGTTCACAGCCTCCCTCTCCTCATACGGTCTTACCCAGCCTTGCCAAGAGCCGATCCTCTCCATAAAACTCCTCAGACAGAGACTAGAGCTGAGGGGGAGGGGAAGGAGTGACCAGTTTTATCTCTTCCTCCCTGCTCCAGCTCCCCCGCCACCCCCGCCTCCCCTGCAGAAGACAAATAGAGAGATTCTAATCCCAAGGGCACAGGCTGACAGCATCTGGACTCTGGGCCTCAGGTGTCCACAGGCAGGAGGCAGGACAGCTGAAATAGGGAGGTGAACTTCGAGCCAGCCTGAAGAGGACAAGTTAGGGGAAAGAAGCAAAGTGGGACAGAGTAGAATCCTAGGCTGGACAGTTACAGAACTAGAATCTTCTGGAAAGCAATAAATGAAGTCAGAAGCTCGGGATAGAGCAGAAAGGCTAGGCAGGTGGACATAGGGAAACTTCTCTCCCTGACAGTGAGACTGAGTGAAGGAGCCTGCGTAGCCTGCTTGCTGGCAATCTTTCAGAACAGGAGTGATGGGAGTACAGCCCTGCCCCGGAACAGGGTAGGATGCTGCCCAACCTTAAAGCGGCTGATGAGGTTATGCCGAGTCAGTAACTCAAAAACAATGGTCCTTAGGGCGTGGTCATCTGCTGCGCGGTTCAAGGAAAAGACATCAAAGCACCAGTGGTCCAGGTTCTGTGGAGAAACAACAGGCTGGGCAGATAGCCTCCCAAGGGGAGCTTCCCAGCAGCAGCAAGGCCTGCAGCTAGACTTCAAGAAGGACTTCCCAAGGTTTACAGAGACCCAGGAAATAGGAAAACAAAGACATGGTGATGTGGGTCTTTTTCTTCCCAGGTATCTCTCAGTGCAGGGGAGACAAAAAGACAGGAGTTTGCCTCTGGAGTGGGCAAAATGTTGTTTTGAGGAACACGGGGATGGCAGTTAAAAGGGAAGGCAAAAACCACCCCACAAAGAGTCTGAATGTCCCAGTGACCATTCCTTCCCCCAACTTTCTCCTCCTTCCCGAAAACCCAGGGCTCACCTTGAGACAATTAAGGACCGCAGTGGAGTGGGTAGGGCCCACAGAGGTATACGTTCTCCGGAACATCCTAAGGGCAAATAACGAAAAGAAGCCCCCACATGAAGGTCTGGGAAGTGGGATCTGATCAGGTGGGGTGTTGGGATGAGCTGGGGGTAGGCACACCACTGGGGGCCTGGGAGGGTCCTGGAAGCCTAGGGTGTCCGGAAAGGGGGACACAACTAGAGGCAGAGGGAGGCTGAGCAGGGGCAAGCCTCACCGCTCCACGAAGATCCCAGCCTGCACCGCGTGCACGATGCTCCGGAATTTGGGCTTCTCCTCTGCGCGGCGGCCTTTGGCCCGGGCCTGCTGGGTGAAGGTGGAGGCCAGCCAGTCCCGCACCTCCGAAGGCACGGCATCTGACCGCAGCTCCTGCAGCTCATCCTCCGTGTCCAAGATTTGCCTGAGGTCCCAGAACAGGAGTCACAGAAGAAAGACAGCAGGTGCTTCCACAACCTAGGGACGCTGGGCCCAGCCACACCCCACAGCTCAGGAGCCTGGGCAAGCTCTCTCCCTTCTCTGACCCATTCCTTCCTTTCTCTCACTATATTTTTTGTTGTGGTGATAGTGGGTTTTTTTTTTTTTTTAATTCTGTCCCTCTTATGTCTCCAATAATGAACTAGGCCACTGTGTGAGGTAGTGAGTATCCCAACTCTAGAAGTGCTCAAGCAAAAAATGGAATAGATACCACCTGTCAGGGAGGCTGAGACCAGCAGCACTGTCCAACGGAAATAAAATGCAAGCCATGCAGAAAAAATTCTAAATTGGTTAGGAGCCACATTAAAAAAGTAAAAACAGATGGGTGAAATTCATTTTAATGGTAAGTTTTCCTTAACCAAATACACCCAAAATAGTATCATTTCGATGTGAAGTCAATACAAAATATAGAGAGATATTTTACATTCCTTTTTCTCAGTTTTGAAATCCAGCGTGCGTGTTACACAAACATCCATGTCTCAGTTCATACTCGGGCTCAATGGCCACATGAGACCAGTGGCTCACACTAGTCTCGAGGGATTCCCCACTGGGAGATGGTCAGGACTACATGAGCTTTCTGGTCCCTGCCTGAAACTGTCTTCTTTCCTTGATGCCTCTGTCTCTATCTCTACAACCCCCTCTCTGTTCCCCCGCCCCGTTCTCTCTCTGATATTTCCATCTACAGCTCCTCCTCCCTGCTCTGGCCCTGCCGTGGGTCTCCGTCTGCAGCCTTCTGTCCTACTCCCACCCCAGTCACGGCTGGCCCACCGGGTGTCCTCCTGCGTACACGGGTCTCTCACCGTGTCTCGTCTATGTAGACGGCCTCCAGCAGAGAAGCTGTGTACTCCAGGTTTTTCTTCAGCTCCTCAATGTTTACCTCCCCGTTCTCCAGCTGCTTCACCATGTAGCGCAACCTGTGGGGGGTGGGCACAGATGGCCTGCTTAGGCGCCCCTATCTTGTCATGAGAGCAGGACCCCCTCTGATAAGGGGCCTCAGTCTTCCACAAATAGGTACTCTCTCCAACAGGGAGAGGAATCGCAGTGAGTGTGTTTCATCCCTGGCTCTTGCCATTGCCTCTACTAAGTTTATCTAGCCCCGAAGTTTAATCCCAGGCTTTTTTCTGATGCCACCATTGCCACCTGCCTCTGACCTCCCTACACCTCCCTTCAGTCTGTTTCCTGAAAACTCTTGTTTAGATCACACAGGTCCAACGAGTGAGGCAGGTACCAGCCCCTGGGGTGAGGTTGTGGGGAATGATCTGTTTCATAGCCTGAATAACCTAGAGCTAAGACTGCCAACTTCCCCCAGCAGAGAGAGCTGTGAGGTCAAGAGCCATCAAGAGTCCCCAAGATGCTTCCATTCCATCCCTTGGTCATGGCAGGGAAGGGGGGGGTGGGGTAAATGTCCACAGCCTCTCTGGCCCTGGCAGGGATGGCGAAAATACAGAACAAAGACCAATCTAAATGCTCTCGCCTGGCCTCACTCCATTCAGGCAGAGCTAATGGATTATGATTCCAGAATCCATCAACCAGAACAAAGCAGGATTAACCCCTGCCTCCCTGATGCGATGGCTGAGGGAACCTCTGGCAATATGAGTCTGGTCATCCCCTACCTCTGTCCCTCAGCTACTCCCCACCAGAGTTGGGGGCGCTGAGGGTCCCATGTGGTGGGGGTGGGATCAGGGTCTCACTGACCGCTCTGCCTGAGGCCATAGCACCTCATCTTTTGCACTCATGAATGCTGGGGGTCAGGGATAAAGCAGGAGACTTTTTATAAGTCTGGCCAGTTCAGCCCAGGCAGCCACAAAGCAAACAAAACTCTCTTGACTTTAGATGGTGATTTTAAAGAAAGCAATTAAACATTCCCAGCTCACTCTTTCCCCCAGCCCTGCCCTGCCCCACCTAACAGCCAGGTGGGGGTGAAGTGGTGGCCATGACAATTCCCCACTGAGAGGGGCTTCAGAAACCCAAGGTCACCCTATGAGTCAGGGAGAAAAAAAGAATGAGTCAGGGACCAGAGGCTGAAATTAGCATCAATTCCCAGAGATGCCAGGGAGGGAGAACAATGGCACTCCTGAACAGGAACAGCTCCAGAATCCTGGGGTCTCAGCAGCTTCGGAATGGGGGGTGCCAGGAAGAACCTGCCTTAGGAAGCATCACAGGCCAACTCTCACCTAAGGGGCTGGCAATCCTGCCTGAACAGTCTGAATGCAAACGGAGCAAAAGGGCAAAGGGGGAAATGGGAGGAAAGCAGTTGAGGGGGACCCTGCAGTCTCCTCAGTGGGTGATCTTCAAACCCCACTTCTGGCCTTCCTGTTGCACGGGCTACATGTGCAAACAGCAGCTGTTCGGCATGAAAGAAAGCTCAGTAAAGCTCTGCCCCAGCTAGGGCTTCATTAGGGAGGTGGAATAGAGGCCAGACTACATAAAAGGCTTTCCAGCCAATGAGCTGGGAAGGGGGACTGAGCTAGCATCTCCCAGAGTGCTGACCCAGAGCTCACAGAACAAAGAGGTTCATTCCAACTTTGGGGCCCAGGCACAAACCAGGGCTTCCCTCTCCTGGTCCACCCCCATTGCCAGGGACCCTCGGATCTAGGAGACACACAACCCAAAAAGGAAAGAGAAACCTCTGGTCCCATCTCTCTCCCAGATTCCTACTCCAGCCCTCATGGCCCAGGTTGGCCGGCCCTTTATAAAACCCAAACCTGAACTCACCAAAGTTCCTCTGCGTTCTCTCTTGACCCACATCTTGAAACACACATGCCAGCAGGGGCTCCCAAAGTGAACAGCCAAGCCCACGGGTGTTCATTTGCATGTATTCGCATAATCGTTAACAATGCTGCCAGCTCTGCATTCTAAAAAGCGATTTCTCCTAGTTATCTCAGATTATCCTCACAATGGGCCTGGGGGTGTGGAGAAACTGCCACTCCTATTTCCAACACAGAAACAAACCAAGGCTCCAGCCACAGTTCTGGGAGGCAGGAATCCTGGAATCTAAAATTTCACTTCCAGGCCCTGAGCCCTTGGGCAAGTCATTAATTCTCAATCCGTACCTCTCAAAAGGTGGCTTGTAGACCACTGGCGTCAGAATTACCTGGGATACTTGCAAAAAACTGAGATTCTAGGCCTCACTTGCACACCTACTGAACTAGAATTTCTGAGGGTAGGATCCAAGGATCTGCAAACATGTTTAAACAAACACCCAGGATGATTCTTGTGCACATGGAGCTTTGAAAATCTTTCTTTTGGAGCCTCTGTCCCTTCCTTTGTAAAACAGTGAAGATGATGACACACCACCTGCAAAGTCCCTGCTAATAAGAATTATTTATTTATTTTATGATTTGTTTAGTAAATGAAATAATGTATGCAAAAGGCCTGACACATAGAGGGGGCTCTGACCAGCACCATCTTGGCCCCACTCAGCTCACACCTCATGGCCTTCAAACCAACAAGCGCCTGCCTTCTCCATCCCAAGTCCAGGTGGAGAAAAGTGAGTCTAGTTTGCATGGAGGCTGGTGACTGGGAAGCCCCCGAACAGAGAAAAAGTGGCCACAATCTCTCCTTCATAATGACAAAACTCATTTGGGCCACACAATCACCTGAGGAGGGAGGTTAAGTGACCGGCCCAAGGTCACACAACTTCTCCATCTCAGTTAGGTGGACAAGCCTACAGCTCACACTACTGGGGCCTAACTGTGCCCCACGCACCAAAGGTATTGGGCAGAAGAGGCTTGATCATGTAATTCGCTTGGAGAGAGCCTGGAGCCCATTCCATCCCAGCTCTTCAGTCTGTTGCCTCTCCCAGGAAGTGCTGGTGTCTGTCAGCCCTTAGTAGACTGGGAGCATCTTGATGGGACTAGCAGGGACTTGTTTATCCTGCAGCTGTACTCAGAGCACACAGTATGTGCTCAGCAAATGTTCATTCAATACAAGGGGGGGGGGGGCGCCTGGGTGGCTCAGTCAGCCAAGCGTCTGCCTTCTGCTCAAGTCATCAGTCCTGGGATGGAGCCCCACATCAGTCTCCCTGCTCAGTGGGGAGTCTGCTTCTCATTCGCCCTCTGCCTCTCCCCATGCTCATGTTCTCTCTCTCTCTCTCTCTCTCTCTCTCTCTCTCTCTCATGCTCTCTCTCATATAAAATCTTTAAAAATAAGAAAATAAATAAATAAACAAAAAAATAAAAGGGAGAGGGGGCAGATTAATCAGATGAGGGGCTATCTGCCGAGGCTCAGAGTGGAGATCTCGGAGGCAGGGTTTCTGAAACTCTAACGGAGAGCCTGCGAAGAAGGAGGAGGCTGTGGCTGGCCTTCCACACAGCCTTCCCTCCAAGTTCCTCCTGACTCCACCTCTAGGCCCTGCTCTTTTAGAGCTCCAAGTGAACATGATCCAGACACCAGAAGGAGTGGGGAGCATGGGGAAGAAAGATTAAAGAATGAACTTGACAAATGCGGAGTCCAAGAAGAGGACTTGGACTCGGGCAGCTGGAAGGCTCCAAGTGCTGAATGTCACCCTCCTAAAGTCCTCTAATTCCCCTACAGCCCCTCCAGCTCAGCAGTGGCCTCTCTGGTTCTAAAGTCCTTCAGAGTTAGGATCCCCCAGACTAGCTCACAGGCCTCCCCTCAGCATTCTCCTGCAGGAAGTCCTGTTTCCCCGCCCATAGACAGGTGGTCATGCAGGCCTAAGGAAAACCGGAATCTTCCACAGTGATCCTTCCACCTCCACCCCAGCCCTGTTTCACCAAACCCACTGCTTTCTCCTTTACCCCTGGCCCATGCACCCCAAGAAAAGCCCAGACCCTGACCCCTAGAAAGCACCAGTCTCTCCCAGCTCCAGGCAGCCCGCTGAAAGAGAAGGCTCAGGGTGGTAATAATCCCAACAGCCCAGAAGACTTCAGCTTCCACACCAGTTCATTTCTTTGGCCCTTCATGGCTGATAATCTGGCAGTTTCCAAAGCCCCCTGTATTACTTCCACCATCCACACTACTAAAAGATCACTGTAAGTAGGGGGCTTAGGGTAGGGGAGCCAAAAGGCAAAGGGGTGGGAGTTGGGAAGAGGATCGGACTTCCCTTTGGGGGTTCTTAAGATCAGAGGAGGAGATTTCAGGGGAATGTGATGTCCTAAGGATGCTGGGGTAAGGAAGGAGAAAAGGGGGAGAATCACAGCTAAGTCACCTGCCACAGGCAAGAGGAAGCAATACAAAGGAGAGGGAGAGGGGAATGGGAGGAGAATAAGAGGAAGAGGAAGGGGAAAAGGTGGAGAAGTGGACAAACATGTGGACACACGTGCACACACAACATACAGGGACTGTCAAGACTTGATCCCTCCCCTCCACCAAACTACTAGTGGAGGACCCACAGCAACTTGTCCTCCTCCCCCCTCCCTTCCTCACCCTGGTGCCTACCTCAGGATGGGGCCCTGCAGGTGGCTCCTCTGCACAGGAACGGGGTTTGCCATGGAATCAAATTGTCCTACTTCAGAGTATCAGAATGACACCCCTGGGCCCCTCAGCCCCCCCCCCCCCCAGGGAGGGGAATGACTCCCTCTTGAGCCAAACTTCCTCCTCCAGGTCTCAGCAAAACTGAGCTACTGACCAGAGAGAAGTCTGGGGAGGAGAACAGGAGGGGCCTGGCTGGAGAAAGAAGGCAGTGATGAGACAGAGAGGCAGCCCACAGCAACTGGGTAAGAGGCCGCGGGAAAAGTTTCACATCTGAATCAGACAGAAAACAAGAATCTGTTCTCAGAAGAATCCCAGAAAGGACAGAAATAGCACAGTCCAGCCCCTTGCTCTGAAGAGGTGGGGCTCCTCTTTGGGGAGAAGAGGTTAGCAGAAGGCTTAAGAGTACAGGGACAGGGACCCACCGGAATCTGTTGTGGAGAGGCAGTCTACCCTGGGAAGGGAAGGGGCCCTGCAGGAGGCCCCTGGAGGGGCCAAGGCAGATTCAGCTCCCTCTCGCAGTCTTCTTCCAGGGCCATTTTTCAAAATGAGCTTTAGCCCACTTGAAAGGATGGAAGTAAGAGGAGGGAAAGAACCAGAAACGACTGGGGAGGGCTCACTGAAGCTGGGGTTCAGGGGCTCCTCACCCAGGGACCAGCTCAACCGGGAGGGAAGGCCCCGCCCAAGCAGTGAATTAAAGTCGGGAGGACTCACTCAGAGAAACCAAAAGGTTGGGCAAGTTACTTCCCACTCCCAACCCCCGTTTTCTCATCTGGAAAACGAGCACTGGGGAATAACTAGGAATTAACTGGGGAGAGGTCAAGCCAGTCCAGAGAAAGAGAACTGATGGGACAGCCTAAGGCGGGCCTGGGGACCAGGACACCCTCGCTAGGATTGGGGGACAGAAGCCCGCCTCCGCGGCGCGAAGTGGGCGTGCGCGTACAGCCCCTACCCGCCTCCGGATTGGCTGTGAAATGACGTCACCGATACAGGCGCACTGCGGACGCGATTGGTCAGCTGAAGGTCTGGGTGGGGCTAAGGAGGAGAGCCCGGAGTGACGGAAAACGCATCCAGTGGAGAGAGTTGGGCGCCACCGCATTGTCTTTGATCTAGGGTCTAGGGCTGGGGATAATGTGGAAATGAGGAAAGGGGATGAGTATGGCAGGATAAAGGGAAAGGAGAAGAAACCGCCCAAGCACCAGGATTTTATGACGGGAAGTCTTACTCCCCACCTCTATCCCTCCAAAGCAGAGAGAAATTAAAAACGCTTGTCACTGTGCCAAAGCCTTGAAGGATTATAAACAAATGAAGTTTGGGAACCTGCTGTTTCTCAGCTTCACTGAGTGCTGGGACAAGTGGAAGTGGGCTTCAACAGCAAGGGGAGGAATGAAGTTAAACATCTACAAGTTCTTTTCTGGTGAACTCCGGGTAGCCATGAAGCAAGGCTGCTGCAGATTTTGGAAGAAAGGAAACCCTCTCTCTCTGCATCCATCTCATTCTCTCTGCGCTTCCAGGACACGCGCGGCGCGCGCGCACACACACACACACACACACACACACACACACACACACACGCTGGTTCGTGTTTTTACAGAAAAAGAACTAGAGTCTGAATCACGGACCCAGAACTGACACCCAAGGGATAAGGGACAAGTTCCGTGGCCATCCCTGCTTGGAGGGACAGGGACAGGGCGAGAGTGGAGGAAGGCGGTAGCCAGCTGCATACAGCCTGAAACACCAACAAACACCAACCCAGGGCAGCTCCCGTGCCTCATCTGACTCCAGGCCCTCACTCCAGGCCCTGCCACCTCAAGCAGGCACTTACCTCAACCCTCCTACCAAAAGGGGGGGATTTCTTAGACTAGAAAAGCTTTGGAGAGGTTATCTTGCTCTCTCACCTAACAGAACCAGAAGCTGGTTAGACAAATGACTGCTCACCACCTCACCACACATCCCTACCTGCTGCACCGTCCCCAGCATCCAGTCCATACACGCTCATCCCAGCCTAGTATTATTATTAACTGTTCCTAATAAGAACAGCTATTGGCCAACCACCAGGCCTTCCTGAGGAAAACAGTGTCACACATATCCACTTACCTATGCATATATGCGCACTCCACACCTCTCTCCAAGCTAGGGAGACTTCCCTGAGTGGTGGGTAGGGCAGATATAAGATGACCCCAGCAGTGTCCAGCATAGATTCTCTTCTAGTCTTTAAATTTAGTTTAAAAACGGCAAGGTGTACAACCATAATGCCTTCCTCCCAGGCCCATTCCAAGCATTCCCTACCTTCCCTGAAGAATAGGAGTTGGGATAGAGGATGAACAAAGGATAAGAAACCCTACCCCTGGTCAGAGAAGAGATGGGGTAGGGATGGCGGAGTAGGTGGGAGTCAGGGTGGAGGCAGGGGATGTTGGGGAAGGGATTAACTGCTGATCTCAAGGCTCCAAAATCTCAGAAATTGAAAGAACCAAAGAAGTCACCTAAATCCAATGGAAGGAAGACATAAATTAAAACCAGGAGACTTTTTAGGGGTGCCTGGGAGGCTCAGTCGGTTAAGCATCTGCCTTCGGCTCAGGTCGTGATCCGGGGGTCCCCGCATCGGGCTCCCTCCTTAGTGGGAAGCCTCCCTCTCCCTCTCCCACTCCTCCTGCTCGTGTTTCCTTTCTTGCTATGTCTCTCTCTGTCAAATAAATAAATAAAATCTTTAATTAAAAAAAATTAAAAGACTTTTGCCTAGACTTTATCACTAGGCATGACCTTGGGCAAGATGCTCAGAGGCCATTTCCTTGTCTATAAAATGGGTAAGTAATATGTGTTTCACAGAATTCACCCAAGGATCAAATGAGATCACACAGGGGCACCTTAGAGACTATAAAGTGATGCATGAATGTAGCAGATTATTCCTTTGTCCAATCTTTCATTTAGTTTGTTCAACAAATGTTCATTAAGAGTTCTCCATAGGCGGGGGCGCCTGGGTGGCTCAGTTGGTTAGCGACTGATTTCAGCTCAGGTCATGATCCCGGAGACCTGGGATCGAGCCCCACATTGGGCTCCCTGCTCTGCGAGAAGCCTGCTTCTCCCTCTCTCACTCCCCTTGCTTGTGTTCCCCCTCTGGCTGTGTTTCTCTCTGTCAAATAAATAAAATCTTAAAAAAAAAAAAAAAAAAAAAAAAAGGGCGCCTGGGTGGCTCAGTTGGTTGAGCAACTGCCTTCGGCTCAGGTCATGATCCCGGAGATCCGGGATCGAGTCCCACATCGGGCTCCCTGCTCAGCCGGAAGCCTGCTTCTTCCTTTCTCACTCCCACTGCTTGTGTTCCCTCTCTGGCTGTGTTTCTCTCTGTCAAATAAATAAAATCTTTAAAAAAAAAGAGAGAGAGTTCTTCATAGAGGCGTCTGGGTGGCTCAGTTGTTAAGCGTCTGCCTTCAGCTCGTCATGATCCTGGAGTCCTAGGATGGAGCCCCACATCAGGCTCCCTACTCAGCAGAAAGCCTGCTTCTTCCTTTCTCACTCCCCCTGCTTGTGTTCCCTCTCTAGCTGTGTTTCTCTGTCAAATAAATAAATAAAATCCTTAAAAAAAAAAAAAAGAGTCCTCCATGAGTCCTCCATGGACTCCAAGAGGACTCCAAGGGTCCTCCATAACAAAGTCTCCTATGCCCACCCTGTAACAGACCGTCTGGTGTGGAAAAGCCCCAGGCACCCTGCCACTGCCACTATAGATGTCCAGGGCTTCTCCCTGGCTCTTTATTCCATAGGAGCCATGCACAGTTGAAGAAGAAATGGGAATGTGCACAGCATGGGGCTCCAGAAACCAAGAACAA
This sequence comes from Spilogale gracilis, assembly GCA_004023965.1. NCBI lineage: Eukaryota > Metazoa > Chordata > Mammalia > Carnivora > Mephitidae > Spilogale > Spilogale gracilis. The sequence goes on from PITA01008410.1 coordinate 25,491, forward strand.
CTAGCTCTCCACCTTACCCAAGCCCTGCACTCCCCTCACTCCCCTGGCTTCCCATTGCTATACAAGCAGCCTCAGTTCTGGCAGCTGGCTGGGCACGGTGGCGGGGGTGGCTCTGGAGATAAAAATAGACCCCCGGTGGCAGAGCTGGGGTGCCATCCTGGGAGGTAACAGGCTCTGGGTGGACATGGCAGCAGTCATAAAAGATCTCTAGGCACTGGACCGAGGAGCTGGGCTAGGAAGGGAGGGAAGCAGAGGATGGGGGTGGGGGGTAGTGTGGGAAGAACAGAAACCAAGAGAGCGGAGGGAAGGAAAGAAGAGAGATTGAAAGATGCTGAAGAGGGTCTGGGAAGCACAGCAGCAGAGGCGAGAAGGGGGGGAAGGGTTGCTTCCCACCCATGCTGTGTCTGAAGGCAACTCCCCCTCCATCTCCTGACCAGAAGCTGTTTCTAACAGGTGTTCCTAGCAACAGCCCAGCACAGCTCAGATCAGAGGAGGAAGAGGGTAATCTAAACAGCTTGAGCCTTAGCCCAGACTAAAAAGACCCCAGATATCCGGGCTCCTAGCCCAGCACGCAACTGAGTTACCCCACCCTCAGCCTCAAACTTTGGCCCTGAAGAGAAGGAAGAACTGGGATGGGGGGGCGGGGGAGCAAGAAAGTCCAAGGAAGGCTAAAGAGAGGGGAGGCTCCCAGGACCCAGACCAGAAGAACTCTCCCGCAACCCCCAGCACTGCTTAATCCTGCTCATTAGCCACCTCCACTGGACCACCCCGCCAGCCCTCCAAACCACATCCCAGCAGATGTTCCAGCAGATGCCCTGTGTCCAGGGGGCCCTAGCAGATGTTGAAGGCAGCCTGGGATGGGAAAGGGAGTTGGAAGCTTGGCAAGGAACTGACTGCAGGTGTGATAGGAAGAGCACAAGAGTGTGGACCAGCGCGATTGGGATCTGGTCCCAGCTCTGTCCCCAAATCCTACCAACCACCTCTGGGCATCACTTTCCTCCTCTGTTACACTTTATGGTTCTTGGATTCAGTGCCTGACTTGGAGGCACTAGGGAAATAGGATGCCGGGGTCTCAATTCCCTGGTTCAAGTTCATCCTTTCTGACTGGCTCACTGCTTCCCCAACTCATCCCTAACCTGATGCTAAAAGGAGGAGGATGGCTTTCTTCTTTATCACCGGAAGGTCACATTCTAACCTCCATGAACTTTCTGGAAATTCTCCCGCATATCTATCTTTATTCCATCTTGCTGCAATCAAAACAACAGCATATTTTCCTGGCATCTCAAAAAAGAACAGAAAGGAAGAGAAGACGCAGGACAAAGAAGTCTTTTGGGTGAATGTGGCGCTATCTGATTTATGGTATTTCTCTAAGACTGGAATTTCTAAAGCTACTGCTTGGGAGAGATACGGTAGGGGTTTGGGAGCTTGGAAACACTGTTGGCACATGTACTCACTCAGCTGAGGCCCCAGGAAGTTTCCAAACACGGTGGGCATCGAGAACCAGGGGGCTGGGGCCACATTAGGTATGCAAGAGCTGACAAACAGGGGAGCAGGGAAGCCAAGGAATAGCAAGGAAAGGAAAAGCGTCTCTAGCCCTGCCAAAAAATCACAAAGCCCCCTGGAAGCCAAGCTCCCTTCCCAAAACTAAATGGTGCCAACACCAGCTGGCAGACTAATCATGCTACTGCAGCCACAATACTTATTTGCAAATCTGACTTCTCTTTGCAGCTGCGGAACCCACTGACCCAGGAACCTGGTTGTATCCAACAGCACCACCTGAAGCACCCTCTTTCTAGCTTTTCTCCCAGCCCCACGCCCTCAGGGCCTCTCCCTGGATCTCCCCTGCCCTTAGCCCACCAAGCCTTCTTCTCCACCGCAACCCTAACCTAGCTTCCTCAGTGGACTCCTGCCAGGTCTGGGATGCTGAAGTAGAATCCTAACCTGACGTTTCCTTCCCCAGTCCACAAAGATGCAGCAGGAACTGAGGAGAGAGGAGCTGCAGGATGGGGTGGGGGGAGGGGAGGATATTCTGGACAGAGAGGCAAGAGCACCGAATTTGGGACCTCTTAGCACTGAATGGACAACAACTCACTTTTCTCCTTTTCCCTTCTCAGGAGCCCTCCTTCCCCCTCAGTTCTCATCTTTGCCCCACTTCATAGCCCCAGGATGCTCTCCCAGTTCCGGAGGACCATTAATTCTTCCTCCCTTAGGGTACAATCTCATTATCTAACAACTTCCAGACTCTGGGGTGGGGGGGCTCACCTGCACCCCACCTGCTGCCCTGGTTTTGTCCCTTTCATTCCGCTGCTATCCTGAAGAGAGTTGGAAAATAGCTACTCAGCTTCTGTACCTGAGAAAATCAGGCCCCTGAGAGCAAAAGGCAATTACCTGGCTTCCTCCCCAGGGGAGCTGGGAGGATGAGGTCACTGAGTAGACAAAAGAAAGGCCTTGCAGGGGTTCCTGGGTGGCTTAGTGGTTAAGCCTCTGCCTTCAGCTTGGTCATGATCCCAGAGTCCCGGGATTGAGCCCCACAGGATTGAGCCCCACATCGAACTGCCTGCTCCACAGCAGGAAGTCTGCTTCTCCCTCTCTCACTCCCACTGCTTGTGTTCCCTCTCTGGCTGTGTTTCTCTCTGTCAAATAAATAAAATCTTAAAAAAAAAAAAAAAAGAAAGAAAGGAAAAGAAAAGGAAAGGAAAGAAAGGAAAGGAAAAGAAAGGCCTTGCAGAACACAGCAGTTGAAGTTGGACTTCTAAGGCAGTCCCAAAGGGTCCCCCTACAGCAGACTCACCCTGCACCACCAGCACCCCAATACCTGGGGGCGGAGCTGGGAGGTCCCAGGGATTTCCTGGCTCCCTGACAACCAATGTGAGAAAGGGGTGGGGGCACTGAAGGCCAGAGAAACCCAGCCCAAAGGAATAGGGAGAAAGGAAGTGGGACAAGAGAGAAGAGCAAAATGCAGCCCAGCAGAGAGAGATGGAAACAAAGGAGGAAAAGGAGAGAGGGAAAGGATGCAAAAGGAATCAAAGAGGAAAGCAGAGGGAGCAGAGAGGCTGGAAACAAATCCTTGATGATTCTTTTAAAGACTCAAAAGTGGGGTGCCTGGGTGGCTCAGTTGGTTAAGTGACTGCCTTCGGCTCAGGTCATGATCCTGGAGACCCGGGATCGAGTCCCACATCAGGCTCCCTGCTCAGCGGGAAGCCTGCTTCTCCCTCTCTCACTCCCCCTGCTTGTATTCCCTCTCTGGCTGTGTTTCTCTCTGTCAAATAAATAAATAAAATCTTTTAAAAATAAAAAATAAAAAAAATAAAGACTCAAAAGAGAGGGAAAGATGTGTTTCAAGGTTCCCGGCTCCTCTGTCTCAGTCAGATGGGAGTGGCCAAAGAAAGAGGGGAAGATGGGAAACCACCGCTCATTTCATTGCCTTCAGGAGCTCCCTAGACAGCAGGCAGGTGGAAAGGGGTCTAGAGAAGTCCAGGCCCCTCCCCTCCTGGGTCTCTCACCTGGCCTTTCAGGACCAGTGTAACCCCAACCTACCTCACCCTCCTCCTGGCAAAAGGGACAAATGCAACCTTCTGCTGTAGAATTTCCTCTCTCGGTCTTTCTAACTGGCCTCTTGGGACTTCTGGGCAAACAAAGTGATATTTGGATTCTAAGGGACTTTAGAGATTCCCTAAAATAAGATGTGTCATATCTGATCATATCACCCCAAGGCCTAGAAAATGTAGGATAAATGCCAGAGGAGTTTTCCAATGCTCACAGAACTCACCAATGGCAGTCACTGGGGCTCCCCACACCCACCATGTCTTAGAACTACAATTGCTCCATCCACTGGGAAAAGAGATAATAGGAGTAAGTCCTTTTCTTTTCTTTTGACCTCAGTGGCCCATGTCCTTTGTAAGACAGCCCCACTCAGCCTTCTAGTCTCTAAGCTCAGACACCTGTCTCATCTCCTCCAGACAACCATTCATCAACAAGCCTCTTCCGAATCATGTCCCAGACACCAGGACTTAAACCAATTAAGTAATTCATATTCCTGCCTCTTGAATCTTTATCATTCTCCCCATCCAAACCAATGGTCCCCCACTCGTTTTCATTCCCTCTGCCTCTTCACACAGCAACCTCTCCAATGCTGAAAGAACTCCAGACTTTATCATTTCAAAACTACTTTCATATGCATGATATCAAATGAGGAACTGAGATTCAAAGAGATAACGTGACTTCAAGATCATGCAGCTGGTAATTCACAGCATGGGAATGTGAAGTCAAACTCAAGTCTCCCGCCATTCCTTCTGCTCTTCCCCTCCAACCACACTGCCACTCTCATCCCCTCCAGCCACCTCTTCGGACCAGAGCTTTGTGCAACTTTTCCTTTGGTCTAAATTGATGTCCCTTCTCTTTGCTGTTCCCTTCACCCTACTGCAAGTACATTTTTTACCCTCTACCATCCAGAGAGGCCCCATTCAAGACACAGCTGGTGAAAGAAATGTAAAGACAGGAGGCATTGATGGGAGAGGGGAATCTAAAACCCAGGGAGGAGAGATCCCCTTTGCCATGGTGGAAATGAAAGAGGAAGTGCTGCTCCATGGAGGAAGGCACAAAATTTCATCCCTGTCAAGGCCTGGGAGAAATGGGGCTCCTTTTGCTCCAGAGATCCAGAGAGCCACAGTTTATCTTGCCTTTTTCATAGCAGTTCCACAGCATATGCAGAAAAAGGGGAACCACTGCACAGCTTTCAAAACCAGTGAGAGCCACGGAAGGTCACTCCATGGGGCATATAGAAAATGAGGACAAAGGATGGGCTAAATCAACCAGTTAGGCACCCCCAGTCCAGTCCCTCAGCTTCTTCCTCCTGCCCATTTGATCTCCCCAGGATTATAAAAAAATGTTTGGTGTGTCACAAACACACACACAAGATCACACGTACATGTTATCCCATAACTCCCCACACACACACACGCGCGCACACACACCATCTCATTCATACAGAAGGCAATCTCAGGAATTCAGGCAAGTGCAAAGCTTCCCAACATATTTATTGTCACACGTGCCATTTATAAACCTGAAAACAAAGAGACATGATCATGGAGCTCTGACTCCACGAGCTGTCCCCCGCCTGCATGCCAACCTTCACCCAGACTCATACATATACACGTCAGACATTCACGATTTCATCCTGAAACATCTCATTCATATGGCCATATCCTCTCTGTAACTCCTTCAGTTCCAGGCTCTGTCCTAAGGTCCTCAAACCCCATACCTTTTAAACATCATCTTCTCAAAAAACACCACCACCTCCTTTTCTTCCACCCCCATTTCCTGCTACCCCCCCACATACCCACACACAGGAGCACACGCACCACAGAATCAGATATGGAACTGGGCTCCGTGACATATACACAGATACTCATTAATTCATTTGTTCATGCCTTTATTTAACAGCATTTCTTGGGTGCCTATTATGTTTCAGGTACCACATTAGACTCGGATGAAACAAAGATGAGCAGAAAGAATCCCCAGCTGGCTCCTTTCTCCCACTCAGCTGTAATGACCTTGAACCACAGCTTGGGACCTAGAGCCTAGACCTTGGGAGTCCTGAGTCCCATGTGAAGAAAGGAGAAGAGAAAGGGATTGTGTTTACACTATCCCAAAGGAAAAGGGAAGTTCTGTGTGTAAAATTCCAGGAGAAACTGGGGCAGAGGGAGGAAAGTGATGTTTGTACTATCCCAGAAGAAAGAGAAAGAATTCATTTCTATGCTTTTCTTGTGTGCATAGGGTCCCCCACCAAAGGAAAAGATCAGGCAGAAACCAACGTGGTAGAGCCTTACCACTCCAATGGGTGTAGCAAAATGAGGAACAGGGTGCCTCACCCACCCTCCACTCCCCCTGATGGATTTGAACCAGATTATCAACTCCACGGGAGCAGGGACTCCATCTGCTCTGTCGGCTACCGTACCCCAGTCCCCAGGACATCACCTGACCCTCAGAAGGCACTCAAATAATAGTTGCTCAACGAATGAATGAATGAATGAATGAGCTAAGGATGGCAAACCAATCTCCATTCACAGATTTTCTTGACTCACAAGACACCAAAAACCCCTTGCTCTGAGCCTCCCCTACGCTCCTCAAGGCCCTCTGGTCTCAGAGAAGGGCAAGCAGTCCACTCAAATCCTTCATCTTAGGGGCAGAAATGCTCATCCCACTCAACCCATCATCTCCAGACCCCCTATTCCAGCCTCTATTCATGCCTCCACTTTTGTCTGCTTGGTTAGGAAAATTTTCCTGCCAGGTAGAGATGAAATCCCATAGCTGGAAACTCTTCAGCTCATATGCTGAATTAATCTTTGGCAGAGTCCTGTTGTGGGAAACAGGATTCCTGGATGCCCTTCCCAAGAAGAAATTGCCCTGCAAAATTATATCACTGTGGGTTTTTTTAACTGGAGGTAAAAACATCAGACCCAGGCTCCCTGAAGGCAATCCAGATGTCCTAGATTAGAAATTAAAAGGATAGCTCTGGGGGGGAGGAGGGGAGGCAAGGGAGGGATAGGATATGCTGTGTAGAGGAATCAAGGCCCTTAGAAAAAATATATATTAATATATATTTATTTACATATATATTCATTTCCATTCAGTACATAGCCATGAGATAATCATGTCTATCCCCCTATTCTCATTCTAGAGCCTCCCCAGTATTCAAACAGGGCCAAATGCAGTAAGCCATCAAGTGGGGATCTACCTTGATATCAAAATCTGTCTCTGCTTTGAGTAAGTGAGACTGACAATCTATTCCTGGTGGTTAATAAGATGGAAATGGGCCTTTTCTGAGTAACTTATTACATAGAGCTAACACTCTTAAGGACCAGACTGCTGAAATAAGTGAAGAGTGGAATAATTTAATTAATAAGATTAGAGATCCTTGTCCACCATGACCTCCTGTAAGGACATCTCAGCTAATGCACTGTGTAGGAGCAGCTAGCTGCCTCTACTCCCTTCTTTCCCTGGGTGCAGTGCCTCCTCTGGGGATTGTCTTATCTCATCACTGAGCATTTCTCATACTAAAGGAAGAAATAGCGATTTGCTTCCAGGAAAGACTTTTGGTTAGAAAGGTATGGGAGATATTGAAACAGGGAAAACCTGCTCCCTTGCAGGGCCCACTCATCACCTGGAATGGAGGCAAGGAAAGTATCTGATGGGGGAAAGCCATCCTGGGACACCTTAAATTCTCTCATTTATAAACCCTGAGCCCCCTTCTTTGCCTTTCCACCACTTCCTTACCTGCCACCCCTCCCACCAGCTTAGTTACCACTAACAGACCATCGTTTTCTACCAAGAATCGCTCAGTGCTCTTCCCAACAAAAATCAATTCAATCCGGCTTTCCATTTCTTCATCCCAGAACTCATTCCAAGGCTGCGCTTCAGAGAGCCCAGCAAATTGCACTGGCTAGAGGCAGCAAAGGACAGGAACTGAGAAGCACACTTGGATGCCAAGCCTTGTTGCCCATTGGGCCTCAGTTCTCCCTAAGGCCTTGCTAAGCAGCTAAAGTATAAATCAGACCTACCCACCCAATATCAAGGTGTTATCTTATTACCACAGGTGAAGTATTTTAAAAACAAAACAATCGCTAACATATTTCCATGTCCTACCAGGGCTCACTACTGAGGATAATGGGGAGGAGCAGGGTTTCAGACCTTGGTTCCTGCACTGCCTCACTGAACATCTATGGCCTCTTTCCTGGGACCACTGGGAGTCGTATCAGGGAGAGGGGCACCCTCCCTCATTCTCTGATTAAGAATCAACAGACTACGGGGGCGGGGGGGGGGGTGTTACCGGATGACAGCTAACTGGGTGATAAGCTTGCTGAATGGTTTGTCTTTGACCCACTCCTCTCCCTCTCTGAGGAACAGAAAGAAAAGTTGCTTCCCTCCCCCTGGGACTGGGGTATGGGACACCTGAGTCCCTCGTTTCCGTATTTATCTAGCCCCTGCCCCCTCGCCCTCTTCCTGAAACAAAAGATGCCTAAATGTGCTTGAAGATCCTTGGGAGACCCTACAGCAACAACAAGGTTTTGACAGTTGTCTTGCCCTGTCAATCAATCTTTCTTCACCACCATCACCACCCCAGCTCCCAGGTAGGGGCTCCACCCCAGCTCTTCCAGATCCCAGCTATGTCCCCCAACATTACTGTACACAGTGGGTTTCCTGGCCCCAAGAGTGATGAGCAGCTCAGGTATAGGGCGCCCCCCATCCCCGCCCCCTGAAAGATGCAGGAGGCAGAAACCACCAATCCCAACAGAGATACATATGACCCACAGGTTGGCACAAGTATCCCCACGCACTAGATCTCCAGCTGTGTGCAATCACTCTACACACATCTGTGTGTCCCAGGGACACTCATGCACACACATGTGATGTTTGTCTCACATCTGCACAACCCTGCACACGGATACGTGTGAGTCAGCCTGGTACCTCCTGAATGCTGCCCGTCTGCAGCCCTGTCACACCGCACATAATGTGCCACCTCTCCGCGCTGCGTGTGTCACCCGGGGGGTCCACAGACATAGGTACAGCGATAGCTTTGCAACTCCTAAACCCGCTCCCACCAACCGGCTTGCTCCGCACATGCCTTGCACATGTGGCCTGGCCCTGCGTGTCAGGGCAGCTTATTTCCTCGCACCTGCCAACATGTGTGCGGGAGAGAATCCACCAGCCCGGCTCCGGCTACTCCCCCTCCTCCCTTCCAGGCTCCCTGAGATCCCTTCCCCCCACTCCCGGCCGGGGACTCACAGAGACCGAAGCTTAATCCACATCTTCTTGCTGGGGGCTGACTTCAGCTCCAAGGGTGACGGGCAATCCGACTCCAGCATCTCGGGAGGGCTGCGGGGGGACAGCTCCATGCTCAGCCTCTGTCTGTGGAACGGAGGGAGGAGACGGCACCGCGGCTCAGCCTCAGCCCGGAGCCCGGAGCCCGCAGCCCGGAGCCCCTCACCCGCCCACCCCAGCCCCTTCCCACCTGCGGCTGGCACGAACCAGCCAGGCCAGTGTCTCTGGGCTCGGCCCAAGCTGGCGGAGCTGCAGTTCCTGCGGCTCCTGCTCTCGCGCTGTCCAGCCGAGCTCTGGCTCCCAGTCCGAGCTCTCCGCGCCGCCGATGCTGCCGCCGCCGCCGCCGCCGCCGCCGCGCGCTGCCGGGGCCGCCTCCTCTGCTCTCTCCTCCCCCCCCCCAGCCGGCCCCCCTCCCTGCGCTCCCTCCTTTCCCGGCCTGCCCGCTCTTCTCTCACTCCGCGCGGCCCCTCCTCCCCCTCCCAGCCGAGCGCCGGGGAGCCGGGGGGCACACGCAGACCGCGGCGCTGAGGGAGAGCGCACGCAGCCCGGCGGCCGGGACGAGCGGCTGCGGGTGCCCCGCGCGGGGGCTGTGAGTGCGTGTTTACAGAGTGCCTGCAGCGCAGGCGGCCGCAGCTCTCCGTGTGGGCGGCCGGGTGCGTTCCCCGGTCTGTGTTTTGAGTTTCTGTGGATGTGCGTGTGGCTCCGTGTATCCACCAGCGCCTAGCCGTCTGTGCGCCTCATGTTGGGAGGGAGGGGTCCGGGATGAGTGCCCCCCGTCCGCCTGGGGAACCTGGGCACTGTGGCTGAGGGAACTCATCCACCGTCCGGGGCGAACCCGGCCCCGGACCAGACCCTCCCACCTTGCGCTCCTGCCTTTGAGGGGAAAAGTTCAAGGTCTGCTCTGAGTTACCGTGCGATCCCATTCCTCTCCTCGGTTCCCTCAGTAACTTGGTGGTCCTGGTATGTCTCCATCACCTTGGCCTTCCCCCAGCCCGCCCCCACCCTGTGCCTCCATCCATCCCCCTGGCCAGTGGGAGTTTCTTCCAAGCTTAAAGCTTTCCAGACAAAATCCGCCAGGGGCGGCAGGACCGCATCATCTCTGTACAGAACTCAGTTAGAACCAGGAAACCATTCCCGGTGTTTCACTTCAGCCCCTCCTGTAGCGGGTCCTTTATATTTCGTCTTATTTTGCCCGCAGTAAAAGAAATCTAATGGCTAAGGGCCCAGCACAATACAGCCCAGCTGCTTAAAACATTTAGGACGGGGGACGCCTGAGTGCCTCGGTGGGTTGGGCACCTGCCTTAGGCTCGGGTCATGATCCCACCGGGCTCTGGGATCTAGCCCAGCGTGGTGTGGTCCCTGCTGGGCAGGGAGTCTGCTTCTCCCTCTCACTCCGACCCTCACCGGGCTTGTGTGTTCTCTCTCTCTCTCTCTCTCTCTCTCTCTCTCAAATAAATAAGTAAAATCTTTAAAAAAAAATTTTTTTGTAGAAATAACGAACTGAAAAAAAAAAGAAAGAAAGAAATAACGAACTGATGAGCACCTGGGTGGCTCAGTGGGTTAAAGCCTCTGCCTTCAGCTCTGGTCATGATCTCAGGGTCCTGGGATCAAAGCCCGTATCAGGCTGTCTGCTCAGCGGGGAACCTGCTTCCTCCACGCTCTCTCTGCCTGCCTCTCTGCCTACTTGTGTTCTCTCTCTCTCAAATAAATAAATAAAATCTTTAAAAAAATTTTTTTGTAGAATTAACGAACTGAAATTTGAATTCAGGACTTTGTAACAGGGCAAGCCTCTTCCACCCAGCTGAGTGCTACCTAGGATTCTGGCAGGGACCACCTTAGGATCCCTTAGAATTGTTCTCCTCCTTGGGGCACCTGGGGGGCCCAGTTGGTTAAGCGACTGCCTTCAGCTCAGGTCATGATCCCAGGGTCTTGGGACCTAGCCCCACATCAGGCTCCCTGCTTGGCAGGAGGCCTGCTTCTCCCTCTCATTCCCCCTGCTTGTGTTCCCTCTCTAGCTGTTTCTCTCTGTCAAATAAATAAATAAATCTTAAAAAAAAAATAGTTCTCCTCCTTAATAACCACCTACCTTAGCGCTGTGGGGAAATCCTATGTAAACAGAAAGTGGAGCTGTATTCACTAACTGCTGGATCCCAAAAGGGCCACTAAGGCAAAATCCCAGAATGTAAGTTTTCATTTCAAGAACTCTGGAGGCTGGAAGGAGGGATGGTCAGGAGAAGATATTTACTCCATTCTAAACAGGGTGAGGTTCCCCACGCCCTTCCCAGGCAACGGAGAAAAGAGCAGAAGTGAAGCGGCAGGGTCAAGACTCCCAGCCTAAAAGAACTGCCTTTTAGGTAATTAGGTTAGGTCAGTCCTTGAGACCTTGCAGGACAGAGAAGTATCAGCAGAACTAGCTCCCAGCAAGTATCCAGGCAGAAAGAGATGGCAGAGTCAGAGATGGAGAAAAAGCGGAAAGTGTGTGGAACTTCCCCGTCTCTGTCCATCTAGCTTCTGCGTCCATCCCCCTTTCCCCTCCAAGCCTGAGGAAGAGCCCCAGCCAAGACAAAGCGGCAGCCAGACCCCAGTCAGACTCCTACACAATCCGGTTCTCCAAATCAAGAGCAATCACTGCCTTTAACAACTGAAAAAGAATGGGCTGCAAACTACAAAAGAATTGCAAATTAAGATCAGAGCTAAGGAGCTGCCCAAATTAGGCAGGTATTTAAACAAAAAAAGAGGTGGAAAAGAGGCGGGAGAAGTACGTGCAGAAGGTTCTCGACAGGTCTTGTCAACACAGTGGCATATCCTACCCTGATCTCCGGGGCCCCCAACTCCCAACCCATTTTAAGAAAAGGAAAATTTACTGAAACAAAAGTTCTTCACGAAAGATACTTTACAGTCCATCTAGTCTGACCCCCTCCGTTTAACAAGTGGGAAAACTAAGCCCAGAAAAATGATGTGGTCCCCACAGAGTAAGCAGCAAAGCCAGGGCCAAGCCTCCTAACCTTTTTCTTGTGCTTTTCCATCCTGTGGTTCTCTTTCTCCTTCTTTAGTCAACAGTCCTGGTGTTTAACCTCAACCTCATCCTTGCGGCAGTTTAATCCTGTATCTACCTTACCCTACCTCTACACAGATAAAAACCAGTTATGTCTGCTCCATCCATAGGCTCAAAAGACCATGATTTTTCTCTCTGTCCTCTGGCCCCAACCCCCCTCTTTTCCAGGCTGCTCCTAATAGCCTCATTCCTCTCCTTTTTGCCTTCCAAACTGCCCCTGCCCCTTGGAGACCCTGCCTCCTCACTCCCTTAACCCCACAATTCCTCCCAACAAGCTTTGAGTTTGATAGAGACCAAAAATGATGCTTTGGCAGCAGTGACGGATCGATGTGATGTGCCTCCTACGGGAATGCTATTTAAAGGGGCGGCCTCACAATCCTCTCCTTCCAAAGTGACAAGAGAAAAAGCCTGCTCCTCAGTCTCTCCAGAGCTGCAAACTCAGCTCAAGTTAACTTCTGACTTCCTCAACCTGCATCCTGGCCTGTGCTCCCGCTTCCTATCCAGGTGGGAGGGAGAGTACTTGACAACTCACTGAGGTGTGGGGGCTGAGGAGGGGATTCATCTTCATCTCTTTTGATGACAGGTACTTCGGAGGAGCAGGAGGCCCTGTGGGGGGAGAACTGCAAAAACACTCTTCCCCCAACCTCGTGAGTGCATTTCAGCCATGTGCCTGCTTCTTCTCAGAGGCAAACTTTGTTAGAGAATAACTGAGAGAGGTACAAGGACCAGCAGTAGGGAAGTCTTAGCCCTAGCTGGGACCCCCTTTCCCCTGGGAAGCGGGGCTAGCCCTCCCAGGCGCCCGGGCCCCACCTGCCCACTAAACTGAACACCATTGTAAGGGAAGCAGTGTTTGTATTGCCCGAAGGAAAAGGAGCTCCTGGGCAGGCGTCTCACCCCAAGCCTGGTGGGAGGGATAATTTCATCTCCTAACCACAAACAAGTTAATGGAGATTTTAATGAAAACACTGCGCTAATGAAAATGCTGAGGCTAGAACTTACTCTCTGCCTGCAAGACAGAACTACCAGTGTCAGAATTTCTCCCTGATAGTCGTTCCTCATTTCCTTTTAAGGCCTTAATAAAACAAGCTGGAGGATCTAAGAGCCTGTTTACCAGTGATCCTGTCCCCAGCTGTCAGGGGTCAGAGACCCTCTTAGTCAAGGTAGCATACTGCCGAAAATGCTGATGGGTCCTGTCCCTTCACCTCTAAACATTCACCTTTTGTTTCAGGTGGTAATGAAATAGGAGAACTGAGGTTCTTGTCTCATAGTTGAAGAATGAATCTCGCTGGACCACGGGTGGGGGGTGCACGGAGGGCATTTAGGGTTGGTGGTCTTTTATTGAAGGCTAAACAGGGAACTTAAATCCTTTTAACATCTCTACTGATAGCACTAGTGATAACACCCTCAATGGCTTAGTTCCTTTTTAGGGTCCGGTAATTCTTTGTTGGTCACAGGTAGCTGTCAAAATAAGACCCCACCTCTGACACCTAGGACAGGATGGTCTGCTTTGTTCCCTTTAGTTTCCTTACACCTCCACATTTCGGGGATTTTTTGTAAGCCTGATCCCTTAGATCCCTACCTATCTCTCCCTACCTAGCCCCCCCATCCCCATCCCTTACTCAGTAAGGCCACCATGCCCTCACCTTCTATTTGCTCATGCTAGAGTTTCTGGATTCTAATGACCAAGTCTTCCCAGATGAAGAGGCAATCTGGTCAGGCAGAAAATGTCTAGAATTGATTATCAGACTTCAGTCCCATTTCCAGATGTGATGCTAAACATGTGAACTTCATGAAATCATTGAACATCTCTGAATCTGTTTACTGGCCTAAAATAGGGAAGCCTTCCCTGGCTACCTTGCAGAATTGTCATAAAGGATGCAAAAGCACTTTGAAAAAGTATGCATAACAGAGAAATGCGCGTGTAATTACATATTTGTAAAAAGATATTATGTCCAATGATAACATCTTAGAAAAGGAGAACAGATTTCTACTGCCAAGGGTTAAGAGGAAGGGATGTGATGGTAAAAAAGCAACATGAGGGATCCTTGTGGATCCTGACCATGGCGGTGACAGATGCACAAACCCACATGGGAAAAAGCTATCAGGGGTGCCTGGGCAGTCAGTCGGTTAAGCGTCTGTCTTCAGCTCGCGTCATGATCTCAGAGTCCTGGGCTCGAACCCCACAATCCCCTACACCCCCGCATTGGTCTCCCTGCTCTACTTCTCCCTCCCCCTCTGTCCCTCTGCCTGCTCCTGCTCTCGTGCTCTCTCACTCATTCTCAAATAAGTAAATAAAATCTTAAAAAAAAAAAAAAAAAGCTGTATAGAACGAAAACATACACACAGAGGAATGAGTGTAAGTAAAACTAGGAAAATCTGGATTAGAACATGAATTGTATCAAAGTCAGTATTCTGGTTATGACAGTATACTATAGTTATGTAAGATGTTAAACTGCAAAGGAATGTAAGATCTCTGTTTTTGTTTTTGTTTTTAGTTGAAGTCCGGTTGACACACATGTCTCTGTTATTTCTCAGAAGTGCCTGTGGGTTAACCACCAATAAAAAAAAATTTAAGTAAGCTTTGTGCCCAACATGGGGCTTGAACTCACAACCTTGATATCAAGAGTCACATGCTCTACCCACTGAGCCAGCCAGGCGTCCCGCTCTTGATAAAAATTTTAATTAAAAAGTGTCATGTCTACCCTCTATTCCCCTGCAGCAATTTATCTTGCCATTCTCTGGGAGGTTCCTCTCAAGTAACTCTGCATGTGCATGGAACAGAGGCTCCATCTCCTCAAGAACAAGATCCCAGCAGAGAGACGAGGGTCTAGGAGTAGTTGTTCAGGTGCTTCTGAGCCTTCGCTCGCTCATCAGCTTTGCCCTTGGTCTCAAAAGGCCTGACCCTGAATCACTCCTTCAGAACATAATGTCCTTTCCATAGCAAGGAAGGCCAACCAGCTGACGTGTGAAGCTGGATGCTCTATGGCTTCTGTCCTAAAGAGCAGACAATCGTTGCTAAAAAAAACGTGTATCCATTATTAGTACCAAGTTTAAAAAGTATCAACTGAGCCTGGGTGGCTCAGTTGGTTAAGCGACTGCTTTTGGCTCAGGTCATGATCCTGGAGACCTGGAATCGAGCCCTACATCGGGCTTCCTGCTCAGCGGGAAGCCTACTTCTCCCTCTCTCAGTCCCTCTGCTTGTGTTCCCTCTCTGGCTGTGTTTCTCTCTGTCAAATAAATAAATAAATCTTTAAAAAAAAAAAGTGTCGACTGAGCCTGGGTCTTAAGAAATAAAGATCAAACATGCACCCAGAGTCCCAAAACTGCCATCAAATAGCTTCCATAAACCCCAGATGGTTTTGCTGAAAACCAACAATTGCTTCCTTTTTATCGTGGAAATATGGACACGATCCTAATTAATCAGCTAGTTAATTATATTTGCGCACTTCAACCACTCTCGAACTGTGACACATGATCTGTTCCTCCAGTCCTCCCTGGCCTTCTGTGGTGCACTGAAATGATGGAGGGGGCCACCGTTTCCTGCCACAGAGTTAACTAAATCTAGCTTAGTGCTATCTTGAACGCCCCAGGCATTGTGACACTTGAAATTCTAATTAGCACAGAAAAGGGCTAAGTTGAAAACGGCTTGTACTCCCTCAAGTATACCCACTCTCAGGGCTCTATAATCTAATGAGGTCTGTGAAATTTAAGATCTAGAAGAGAAATCCCTGCCTGAAGCAACAGCTGTACCCAGGATGACAAGGGGATTTGGGTTAAATTAGTGGCTCCAGATAGGAGGGAGAGTACCCCCAAAGGATCTGGGAGACCCACATGACTCTGATCCAATTAGTTGTCATGTGACCTAGAATCAGCTAGACTGACCCTCTGCTCTGAGTTGTAGTGATGGCAAAGAA
The DNA here is from genome assembly GCA_004023965.1 of Spilogale gracilis. NCBI lineage: Eukaryota > Metazoa > Chordata > Mammalia > Carnivora > Mephitidae > Spilogale > Spilogale gracilis. The sequence continues at coordinate 41,280 of PITA01008410.1, forward strand.
AAAGCAGGTGGGGTTACTGCTAAACTGATCGTAGAACATACTGGTTCCCCACTGGGTGAGGTAGAGCAGGTGCAGGGGTCTGGGGCCTGTGACAATCTCTCAAGAGCACTCCCTCACTGCCCATGGAGGCAGTAGTAGAGCTGGGGGCAGAGGACAAGACCCATGACTCCTGAGAGAGCCCCCACAAAGGAAAAAGGGAGTTCCTTTGCTACTACTTTGCAGTAGGAGCAAGCTGAATGTTTGCTGAACACATTTGGAAAAGGAAGAGAGGGGATAATCGTCCTAATGAATGTGCAGGAGACAATAGCAGCTCCAGTGGGAGGATTATAAGCTCATTATGGTTTAATATGATGATTGATCATCTCTGCCCGCCAGCATTAGCTTAGAATCATGATGAAGGTCGAGAGACCCATGCCAGTCAGAGCTCAAGTGCTGGTTACCACAAGAGAAAACATACTTGTGTGTCACTCATGTTTTCATGGTAAAAATTCACACACGTGGTCCCCAATTCCCTCACTTTTCCCATAAACTGTCCTCCACCCCCACCCCCACCCCCAGCCAGCCTGCCCCATTTCTTTATGATTTCTCAGCCCTGGACTGTTTCTCCAAGTGTCTGTTCATCAGTTCTGACTCCTGAGCCCATCCCTTGAGAAAACCGCTATAGCTTCATGGGTTTAGGTAGGTCCAAAGGGCCCTTCAGTGGGTACTGGCTGCCACTCGGTTCAGGTGGAAGGCCCGGGATACTTCCCGGTAGGCATTTCGAAGCAGGACATAAGGGAAACAGGACTCCAACATGTCCAGGGTCAGGAAGGAGGACTCCTCCACCACCTGGAAGAGAATAGGTCAAGAGATGAGAGCCCCTGTGATATACTCTGTTCCTTCATTCAGTTCCCTAGGCCCTCTGAGGCCCTTAGAGTTATGAGTGAACAATGTTCCAAATCATACCTACCCCCTCACCCCCTGCCGCGCTTCCTCCCACACTTGGTTTAGCTTTAAAAAAGCAACGTGGCCTCTTCGGCTTCATTATAATGGCCCTGGGCCCCTTATCAGGGTTATATGAAGGACTCAGAAGCAGAAGGCAAGAAAGAATCACTTCTCCGGTGACAGAAAGACCCCCATTCTCTCCCATTCTGGATGCCAAACCACATGTGGGTGTGCAGCCCCGAAGCAGGTAAGGTTGGATAAAAGTGCTAATAACAAGCTTTCTGGAGAAGGAAACAATCACCACAACAGGCCAAGAAAGAAGAGCCTGGAATCCACATGGGTCCTCTTGAGCCGGGTCTCAGTATCCTCCCTCCCTCCGTACAGTGCTTGGGGAGCAGTAAGGATGCTGCATAAAGGAGCAGGCATGATTAATTAGTTTAATTAGAAGCCTGTGTGCTGTGGTAATCCCAGCAGCCCCCACAGCCAAGCAGAAAGTTGGTTCAGCATGCCTGGATAAGACTGAGGGTAAGGGTGGAGGACGGGGGTGGGGAGGTGGGCATATTAGCAAAAAGCCTAGCACTGGGCTGGAGGGTCCCCATCCCTGAGGAAGGAATAGGGTGTGTTTGCTTCAGTGCCTTCCTCATCCATGCGTTGTGGGACTGAAAAACACACACTGGAGAGAAGTGTCCCATATCCTCTGGCAATTCACACAGATGGGCCCTCCCCAATATGTCTGGTGTTTCTTTTTCCTTTTCTTTTTAAGATTTTTTATTTATTTGACAGAGAGAAACACAGCCAGAGAGGGAACACAAGCAGGGGGAGTGAGAGAGGGAGAAGCAGGCTTCCCACCAAGCAGGGAGCCTGATGTGGGACTTGATCCTGGGTCTCCGGGATCATGACCTGAGCCGAAGGCAGTCGCTTAACCAACTGAGCCACCCAGTCGCCCTGTTTCTAATCCTGAAAAGTCACGCAGGAAAGAGAATTTGCCATATCGACTCTAACATGTTCTCTCTCTGAAGTCCTTTCAAGTTTTAAAATGTGGAAGATTCTGCTCTTCTCAAATACGGGCGCACACAATACACACAACCCTCCAGAGGAACAGGCACTGAAGGCTGAGGGAAAAGAAGTCTGCCAGTAACGGTAGCTCAGATCTTAGGCTAGATAACAGAAGGAATTTGCCAGGCAAGACTCTCAAACCTTAAGCCAGGCGAGAGATAAGGTCTCTTTTCTAGGATATGACAGACAAATGAGTGATGACTTCAAGAAGGATCCACTGGCCCAAGACTTCCTATTGCTTGTTCCATTAAGCACGGAAAATCACAAGGCTCCTAACTGGAGGAAATTCACAGCAGTGGAAACAGCCCTACAGCCAAGGCCGAGAAACTTGGGTTCTCGTCCCAAATCTGCCTACATATTTTGGGAGAGAACTTGAAAGTCGTCTTTCCTTCCCTCTCCTCAGTTCCTTCACCTATCAATTGTAAGGACTGGACAACAGCCAGGATCTGCTCTGATCCTGACATCTAGGATTCCATGATCCTCAAGGAGTCATCTCCTCCCCCCAGGAAACCAATGCCAGGAAGCGGATGGCCGTCCTGGGGGTGTGGGCACTGCCCAGGCTTGACAGCCAAGACAGAAAGACACCAGGGAGAGAAGTGCGTGGCCGGGAGCTGGGGCTACAAGAGTAGCCTGGTAACTCGGAGTACAGTTTCTTCCCCAGTATTTCTGTAAGAAAACATTTGCATTTAAATTGCTTTGCAGCAGCGAGTCCCTGAGTCTCTCCCTCTAACAAAATGCGCCTGATTCTAGCTCTGTCCCAGCTACCCTGGAGCCTCACTGTGATGCCACCAGGGGCAGACACCCTCCCACACTTGAGGGGGGAGGAGAGTGGCAAAGCAGAAGGAGGCAGGCCCCAGGGGCAACACAGAATCGCCTCCTCCATCCTTACAGAGGTGAAAACTGCCCAAGGAAAGCAAAGAGCATGACTAAATCAAGTGCCTGGGTGGCTCAGTGGGTTAAAGTCTCTGCCTTCAGCTCAGGTCCTGATCTCAGGGTCCTGGGATCAAGGCATCAAGGCCACATCAGGCTCTCTGAGCCTGCTTCCCCCCTCTCTCTGCCTGCCTCTCTGCCTATTTGTGATCTCTCTCTCTCTCTGTCAAATAAATAAATAAAATCTTTAAAAAAAAAAAAAAAGGAAAGAAAGAAAGAAAAAGAAAAAGAAAAAGAAAAAAAGAAAAGAAAAGACCATGACTAAATCATCCAGAAAAGAAAACGAGCAGCAGAGAGAGGGGACTAACATTCATTGGGCATCTGTTACATCCTAGGCACTTTCATATATGTTTTCTTATGAATCCTAACCAGGTTGTCACAAGGATTATTGCCCACTTTTATGGATAATGAACCAGAGTCTCAGAAAGGTTAATTAACTTGCCCAAGGTCATGATGCTCCAAAGATTGTGCCCTATCTAGCATACTCCTGGTCTTTGGCCTCCTCTGCGTGCTCACCTCGCATGGCACACCCCCACCCCCACACACCCTCATATCCATTCTCTTGTCGCCATCATAATCCTTAGCCCAATCGAAGCCTTTCTCTAGCCGTGTCTAGCTGAGACACAGATCCTGTGTATTTACAAGAGGCCCAGAGGGAGTCCCGGGCATGCCTGTCCTAACATCCGTGGGCCTGGCCAACAGTGCAAGTGGAAGCCTACGGAGCATGTGACTAAATAAATCAAACTAGTTTGCCCTATCTTTTTACCGTCACAATCTTCTTTATGATTTCATGAAAGGCTAGGTTTGAATTCAGAGTTCTTAGACTCTTCAGAGTTCTCAGAGAACAGGGTGGGGTGGACCAGACCAATTCATGGGATTTTGGGGGACACATATGGAATTCCTATCTGCACCCCTAAACTCCAGCCATAGATCCCTGGGCACTAGAGGTATAGGAACCAGCAGCACAGCCTGCCTCAGTAGGATGGACTCGGGGAAGAAGCTCGGCACCAACTCTGCGGGAGCCCGGCAAATAGCCTGGAGTACTTAGCAGAGAATTCTGAGGTCCCAGAAATCAGTAGTGTGGACTTTGGGGTGGAGCATGGGTCTCAGATGGACATAGCCTCTCCCCACAGGCCAGAGGAGGGCCTCTGAAACACAAGGGCCAGGTGGGAGTCCCTCCTGACTATGTCTCAGTGTGCCACAAACCTGGAGAATCAGACTTTTAGAGCAAAAGAGTGAGTAAGCGCGTTGAAGAGGAAAACAGGGTCATGAGGAAAAGACTTTTTTAAGTTAACTGAGTCAGAGTTTCCAGAACTTTCTGCAGAAGTAGCGAAAAGCCCACAGCTTGGGAAGAAAGAGATAGCAGGAGCAGCCTGATTCACGGCCCACCTGACTCTTGGTCTTACAGCTCTTCATCGAAAATTCCTTCCCTCTTCTGAGCCCCCATCTCCCCTCCCCGCAGTTCAGCTCTGTGTTATCCAGCACCTTCTCCACAGCACTTCTTAAGGACAAGACATGTAGCAGCAGGAAGTGGTCAAGTAAAATCAAACATGAACTGGACCGTCTGTCTTGGAGGAGGTTACGCAGCTGCACCACCAGGTCAGACTTGAGAAAAAAGGGCCCAGTCAGCCCGGGGCCAGGAAGGCCCCGCACTGCAGAGAAGTCATCAAAGACTCTACCCTGGGAGTACAGGGCAAGTGTGGAATGTTAACCAGAATATGAGGCCTAGACCCAGAGAGTCAGGAAGAATTCAGTTCTGAGTTCATGCTTTTGAGTGATGACAATGACAGAGCCCCAGAAACTCTCAAGAGGGGTCCCTCTGGCCTCTGCTCTCTCTGTTCCCAGTCCAACTTAAGCCAGATACATACCAAGCGCATCAGCAGAGAAATGGATTCCCGATTTCGAGTTTTGAGCTTGTCGGTCTCCTGGCCCAGCTGCAAGAGGCTGACAGAGGCCACCTGTAGGGGAAGAATTCATAGAAAAAGCAGATTTTTATGGAGGTCAGAGTAGGACAGCCTCAGGCTACAGGAAGTTAAGAAAAGATCAAGGAAGAGAGTTAAGAAGGCCTGGGGATCCTGGAGATTCCCAGTAGCAAATCCCGGAGGCCTCAGAGCCGAGCTCCGAGCTTCGAGCTTCGCTGGTAAACGAGGCGAGGCAGACAAGGGTAGGTTGCCAGGGGTGCTGGAGGAGAGGCCTGGCTGAGCACGGAACCTAGAACAAAGGCAGGAGATTAATCTCTTTCCGTGGGCAGCCTTTAGACCGCACTGTCAGCGGGCTGTTTACGGCTGACTCCCTGCCAGACTAGACACAGGGCTGGGCCTCTGATTCAGACTCAGACGCAGAACTCTTCGAATTCTCCTCCTGTCAACTCCCAAGTGGCTGTCCTCTCCATTCACCTCTAGGCCCCCAACAGATCAAAGAGGAAGAGACATGATTAATTTTATCACAGGCCCAGGTTAATCCCATTTTGCAAAAAAACAGGGCAAACGGGGGAAAAAGGAGAGGGGGTCCCTTCTCACCCGATCTTAGACATCTGCTGTGAATATTCCTCACATCTAAGATGATCAGAACCCATTCAGATTGGCTGGCTAGCCCCGTTGAAATAGGGACCCTCTAACTCAGCTTCCAGCACAATGGTATGATTCCCAAGAGAATATGACCGACTGTGTTGGCTCCAAAAAGGAGATAGATGAGGCCCTAGTTCTTAAGTCGGTCCCATGCCTTGCAAAAGAGTAAGCGCCCCATTGCTGAGAATGCTCAAGCCGGCAGTGGGTAATGGACCATGTATTAAAAGCATATGGATGGAATTCCTTCATGGAGGACTGGCATGGAAAACTCCAGGGCGTCTTTCAACAATGGAAAGAGATTACTTATTCTGTGTTTTTCCAGAGGCAAAACTAAGATCAATGGTGATAGCCACAGGGAGTGAAACTTTGGCTAAACGTGTTTTTTAAAACAATTTTTTTCTCAAAGAAATTGGATGTGACCTACTGTAAAATCAGCTGCCTGGTTACAAGCTCCAGTCCTAGAAACTGAGACCAGGGGTTCTCAAAGTGAAGTCCCAGGATGAACAGCCTCAACATCACGTGGGAACTTGGAAATGCAAATTTTCCAGCCCCACCGCAAATCTACTAAATCAGAAATTCTCCAGGTGATTCTGATTTACGTTCAAGTTTGAGAACGTGAAAAAAGTTTGACTTTTCTGTCAAGATAGAGTTGGAAAGGGCCGTATAGGCTCTAAAACTCAGCATCTCCAACTTGATTGTGCAGCAGATCTCCAGGAGACATTAAAAACATAGGCCTGGGGCGCCTGGGTGGCTTAGGTCATGATCCCGTAGTCCCACATCAGGCTCCCTGATTGACAGGAAGCCTGCTTCTCATTCTCTCATTCCCCCTGCTTGTGTTCCCTCTCTAGCTGTGCTTCTCTGTCAAATAAATAAATAGATAATTGGATAGATGATAGATAGATAGATAGATAGATAGATAGATAGATAGATAGATAGATAAACAAACAAACAGAGGCCTGGGGCACCTGGGCGGCTCAGTCGGTCAAGCATCAGACTCTTGATCTCAGCTCAAGTCTCGATGTCAGGGTCATGAGCTCAGGTGATGAATTTATAATAAAAATAAACAGTAATTTATTACTTTTATAAATTTTTTTAAAAACAGAGGCCTGGACTCCTCACCCTGGGATATTCTAATTTAGTACATCTGGCATAGGAATCAGGAATCTGTATTTCAACAAGCTCTCTGGGACATTCTTTTTTTTTTTTTTTTAAGATTTTATTTAGTTATTTCAGAGAGAGAGATACATAGCATAGTGAGAGAGGGAACACGAGCAGGGGGAGTGGGAGAGGGAGAAGCAGGCTTCCCACAGAGCAGGGAGCCCCACATGGGGCTGGATCCCAGGACCCCGGGATCATGACCTGAGCAGAAGGCGGACGCTTAACGACTAAGCCACCCAGGAGCCTCTCCCCGGGATATTCTAAGGCACCCCAAGGTAGTGAATCATAGATTCAGTTTAACCTCCCTATTTAATAAATGAGCAAAATGAGGTCCCAAAAGTTTGGCTTTTCAGAGGTTATAAGATTTCTTAGTGGCAGATCCAGAACTAGAACTCAGATTCGCTGACTCAGTCTAATGCCCTTTCCAAGTAGTCCGGCAGAGGTTGAAACACCAGGTCTTAGGGAATTTAGAAGGAGCTCCTGCCTTTCACAGGGTAGCCACTCCCTCACTGAATGAATTAGGTGGGAGGTTAGACTCGAAGACCCGCTGGACAAGGGCTATCTGCCCACGGCTGTAAGTCACACCAGTTCCCCCCAGGCTTTGCAATCTTCCATTTCATCCCAAGAGACTTTGGAACCTCCCATTCCTTAGAGCCTAGGGCCACTCACCACCAGGAACTCCTTGAGGTGAGTTTCAATGTTCTTGTTATAGAGTGTGAAGAGGGCAGCAGACACCTGGATTATGGCTTTGGTCAAGCAGTGAATATTGTTGTTGTAACCTAGGATATGATTGACAGCAGGGAAGAGAAACAAAAGGGAATACAGTGAGCCACCCCAGGCTGACCCCAGCTGGTAGTCTCTCGGTTTTCCAGGCTAGGCCACCCCTGTTTGACACCAAAAGCACTAGGAAGCATGTGAGGCAATGACATTCCTAAGAAATATGAGGAGATATTTAGGATATTAGGAGAAGGATATTCCTAAAAATTCCACCAGAATTGAATTTTATGGATAGTTCATTTTCAAGTATTTCTTGAAATAGAACCTCTACATCTGAGTCAGACGTCTGGATTCTCCAGGTAAATGTCTCCGTCTCATTGCCCTACCCCGGGAGGTAAATAGCACTGGTCCCTCAAACTACTCCAAGCAGTCCTTACTTACCATCCTTCTCAATACTATAGAAGGAAGAGGGGTCAGTGGCAAGGAGTGGGAGAGAAACCGCAAGAAAGATCAAGAGGAGGCAGGCCACCTTATATTCTTCCTCAGGGGATGAAGTATCTGGTAAGACGGGGAAAAAAAAGAGAAGTAAGGTCAGCAAACAGGAGTTATCTGCTACAGAGACCCTACTTCACAGAACTGTGAGGATCACATAAGCACTATGTGATCTATGAAACACTTTCAAAAGCACTATAGGCAAGCCACTATTGCTGAAGGGGACAGGACTAGCCCCCACTTATCATGAGGGGCCCAATCCTGGAGGCCTCCGCTGGTGACGAGCTCATTGCGAAGGGCTCTGCGGGCACACAGTCTGAGTTGTCAGCTGCCTGATGGGGTGGAGAGGTAGGAAGGAGGGGAAAGAGTCTCACCCAACCAAGACAGAAGAAGAGCCACTATGGCAGTTTGGAAAGGGCTGAGTACCAGCCCCTTGGTTTCATCCCGTTCTGAGGTTCTGAGTGCATGTAAGAAATGGGAAAATCAGAGGCAATGGGAGACCAAGAGAAGAAGTGAGTAGTGTCAAGGTGATTCTGTGGGAAGGGAGAGCACCACATAGCCATACCACACAACTTGGCATGAAATCTTATGTGACTGTGGACCGCTTTCTCATTGTTTCATTTGAATTGACCTGATTTCCACTACTAGATCTTAAATTCCTCTGAATCCTTGCTGAACATCAAAGAGACCCTCATTTAAGGTTTTTTAGGTCAACTGGTTGGAACCTAGGAATCTAAATTGTCTCTCTAAGTATTTCTTGAGGGTTAGGGACTACACTTTAAGTCTTTCTTTAGCTCCCGGCTTATATCCTCAGAATTCACAATCCCAAGTAAAGGCTTCTTTGACATTGACATCTGCCCACCTGGAAATACAGCCCAAGTCCTCCCTTGCCCACTTGCCCCAATTTTACCGGCTTTCAGATTGGCAATGGCAGCCACCAGGGCTGGGTCAATGTCACAGCCCACTCCTGCAGCAGAGGCCAGCTCAAAGACACTCAGGGTCACCTAGTAGAGAAGAAAACAATATCCTGGACAGGAGTCCCAGGAGAGAAGTGTTTGACAGAAGCTACAGGGAGCTGGGGATTCCTGAATCACAGATCTTAGACTTTCGGTATAGATCATCTTGTCTCGGTATTCCTTTCACAGCTCTCCCTAACCTACAGGGGAAAGGCATAAATGCTTTTGTTTGGCATTCAGATACTCCATAGCACACAGTGACTTGCTCTTTTTCTCCCAGGGGCTTCCTCAGTTGACCTGGCCCAGGTCACTGATGCACTGTCTCCAAACTACACCTCGCTTCCTGACTTCCAGCTTTTGGTTAGTGTGCTTCCCCCTTCTACAGCGTCTTTTCCTGTCCTCTACTTACAGCTAAGTGACACCCATCCCTCGAGGCTCAACTCCAATCTCATAGCATCTGTGAAGCCCTCCTTGGGTACCTCAGCCCAAACCCATCTCTCCGTCCTTAAAGTGGCACCACTGAGGGGCGCCTGGGGGGCTCAATGGTTAAGCATCTGCCTTTGGCTCAGGTCATGATTCTAGAGTTCTGGGATCAAGCCCCACGTTAGGTTACCTGCTCTATGGGAAGCCTGCTTCTCCCTCTCCCACTCCCCTGCCTGTGTTTCTTCTCTCGCTGTGTGTGTGTGTGTGTGTGTGTGTGTGTGTGTGTGTGTCTCAAATAAATAAATAAAATCTTTAAAAAATAATAAAAAAAATATTTTTTAAAAAGTGGCACCACTGACTTAGCGTGGATCACACACTGGCCTGGTGTGAGCAGTTGTTTTCAGACTGGAGGTGAGACTTATGGCTTGTCTCACCACCTACAAAACAATCCTTTAAAACCTCATGGCCTCTGAGAGGAGAAAAAGGCCTTGGAGTGAGAAGATCTGGGTTCAAATCCCAGGGCCGCCACTTTCTAAATGTGTAACCTTGGCTAAAAGTTACTTCACCTCTTTGAGCCTCAATTTTATTGTCTGTAAAACTAGGATGATAATATCTTATAGAGTTGTTGTGGAGATTACATTAGACCACATGTATAAAACATCTACCCTACACACTCAGAATCACTAATAGACCAATAAACCTTATTCCTTTCCTCCAGCTACACATGGAAGGCAAAGCTTTGCCACGTTCTGCACTGCCCTTTATTTTATTTTTAAAGATTTTATTTATTTGACAGAGAGAGAGAGAGAGAGATCACAAATAGGCAGAGAGGCAGGCAGAGAAAGAGGGGGAAACAGGCTCCCCGCCGAGCAGAGAGCCCTGTGCAGGACTTGATCCCAGGACCCTGAGATCATGACCTAAAGCGAAAGGCAGAGGCTTAACCCTCTGAGCCACCCAGGCACCCCTGCACTGCCCTTTATTTTAAATTCCCTTTAGCTAAATGACCATGCTCATGCCAACCATGGCTGGGGAAATCGGGGACCTGGTCCACAACCTGTGATATTCTGAAAAAGAAAGGGATGACTTGGGGCGCCTGGGTGGCTCAGTTGTTGGGCGTCTGCCTTCAGCTCAGGTCATGGTCCTGGAGTCCCAGGATGGAGCCCCGCATCAGGCTCCCTGCTCTGCGGGAAGCCTGCTTCTCCCTCTCACTCCACGTGCTTGTGTTCCCTCTCTAGCTTTTTTTTTTCTGTCAAATAAATAAATAAAATCTTTTAAAAAAAAAGAAAAGAAAAGAAAAGAAAGGGATAACTGAAGGGGGCCTTATTTTCTCTTTCTCTAATCTTCATACTCCTCTGAGGCATAACAGAATCTCTGATGGATAGGCCACCATCCCCCCTTCTCTGCTCCAACCTGCTTATTTTCACAAGCAGTCAGAGCCTAAAACTCAATGGTACCCAGGAGATACAAGTAGACAAGCTCTTGACAGTCTATCAGCAGCCGCCAGAAAGCCAGGTTCACCATGAAACAATGGTCAGAAGGGGCAGCCATTCAAACCCAAACAGCTCCCATGACTGCTTCACCCTTAAGTTCAGGCAGAGAGAGGGAGAGATTTCACAAATCTTTTGATCTCAAGGTAAGGAAGTTTTTCTCAATACCTAATTTTTTTTTAAGATTGTATTTATTTGACAGAGAGCAACACAGCCAGAGAGAGAACACAAGCAAGCAGGAGGAGTGACAGAGGGAGAGCAGGCTTCCCGCTGAGCAGGGAGCCTGATGTGGGGCTCGATCCCAGGACCCCAGGATCATGACCTGTGCCAAAGGAAGACACTTAATAACTGAGCCATCCAGGTGCCCCTCAATATCTAATTTTTTAGAAAAGATTTTATTTATTTGACCTGAGAGGAAGACAGTTGCTTAACCGACTGAGCGATCCAGGTACCGCTCTCAATATCTAATTTTAATTCTTTCTGCTAACCAGTACCCTCTTAATCAGAGGCCTCTCCCTGTTAAAGGAATCTGATGTTAGAGAAGTGGCCTATTCTATGCATTTCAATGTGCTAGTTCCCGGCTTTTGGCTATGTAACCTACCTAACAGATTTGTTTGTCTCAGGTGATTCAAAAGACAGAAAGATGCTGCAGACATGTGGGAGGCACAGAGAAATGGCTGTTTACTCGAGGTGCCTGCAGAAGCCCTTCCTCCTTATATCTCTGTAGCAAATGGGGACCTGAGCCAAGCGACCCTGACATAGAGGAACCAAAAGGTTTCAGAACTAAGAGAAAGGAAAAGGCCAGAAAAAGGCAACTCTGAGGGCAGGCAGGGTGGGGATGGAAGCAATAAATCTTTTTATAAAAAAGTACCTAAGCTTGGGGCACCTGGGTGGCTCAGAGGGTTAAGCCTCTGCCTTCAGCTCAGGTCATGATCTCAGGGTCCTGGGATCAAGTCCCACATCGGGCTCTCTGCTCAGTGAACAGCCTGCCTTCCCCTCTCTATGCCTGCCTCTTTGCCTACTTGTGATTTCTCTCTCTGTCAAATAAATTTTTAAAATCTTAAAAAAAAAAAAGTACCTAAGCTCCAGAATGAAGAGGGGATTTGTTTGCACGTGGGTCAGTATCTAATTTGCACGCTTAGGGGGAAACCTACAGATGCTATCTCAGATCTTAGCTTTTTCCAGCAATGTTTCCCCACCTCCCACAGGTCAGCCAGGCTTCCACGTATCTCCATCCCCTCATGTATCCCCAGCTCTGCCCTCTCTCTCCAAGAATACTGTCTGACCAGTGCTCCCTCCACAAAATCTGTCCCACAGCTTTCCTATTCAAATGCTGGCTCATCTCTCTACAGTACTCCTCAGAGCCCTCCCTCCCCTGCCCTGCCCCCCCCCCAAAATCCTGGCTACATCTGGTTCAACAACAAAAATCTCCTAAGTGGATCCTACTTCACACTGTCCCATACCTTGATGTCTGTGTCCGGAGTGACAAACTCCTTCAGGCACTCAATGGGACCCATAAGAAATGGGCAGTGAGAGGAGAACACCTGGGAGAGAGAGAAGATAAATGAGACCCCAGGACAGAGCCATTACCTTCAGAGATAGATGGAAACAAACAAAAAAAAGGGCCTCGACTTCAATAAGGACCCTGCCAGCCTCCCACACTGTCCCTCTCATCCTGCCCCTAGGTGTCCCCAGAGATCTTCCAGGACCTCTACCAGATTAAGTTCCTCCTTTCTCCTCCATGCTCACACGTTTCCATGACTTGTCATACCAACCCACCCTCAGAGGCGGCTGTGATTCTGGGGCAGCCCCTTCCCCCCAACTCACCTCCCGAAGTCCCTCTTGGGCCATGGCCCTAAAAGTGAGGATGACTCCAATGATGGTCATACGCTTCAGTACATTATCAGCCCCTGAGGAGAGTGGAGAGCATTAGAAACGTAGAACTTGGGAGAATAGTGATGGCTTTACTTCTGCAGACGCAGCCCAAGCCCCAGATCTCCTCCCAAGACCCCTATCATCTGCAGTGCTGTTCTACAGTTCCTTCTCCCGTCAGAGAGGTGCTCACCAGTTAGCTGGGGCAGCAGAGAAGCCATCAAATCCGCCTTGCTAAAGTTGGATCTGATCTGAACAAGTACATCCATGTTTTCCACCACGAGCTTCTATAGCCAGGACACAGAGACATTAAGCAGGAAAAGACAAAGCTGTGGTAACTCACTCTCCCCTCCCCCACCCCACCCCCACTCCCTGTCTCCTGCTCCTCCCCCTTTCCCCAGGCCTGGCTCCCACAATACCTTCAGCTCCACAATCTGAGAGGTCACATGCCACATTAGGTTTTCACTCAAGAACTTCATGCCATAGGGGCCCAAGAGCTCAGCCAAGGCACGCATCTCTGCAAGAGAGGTACAGAGGTCCCGGGCAGGGCTCAGGGCAGCACTGGGGTGTTTACACCACAGCTAGAGAATACTCTGAACATTTACAATGCCTTTCATCCAGGAAAGGAAGTGGGAAGTGAAAGTGGCCTGAAGTCCTCAGGTGATAGGTCTGGCCTGCCCCTGAGACCAATCACCTTCTCCCCTCTGGTACTCACCAAAGCTTTACTACAAATGATATTTAGTTTACTTTCTTCTAGGAATCTGCACTTTTCTGAGTCCCTCATGGGGTACCTGGGTTGCTCTTGCTGGGCTAGCTGTGTTAACTTTATTAGATGTAAGACCTTAAACAAGTCACTGAGCCTCAATTTACTTCTCTGTAAAATGAAGAAATTAGTGTCTGCCCTGAATTCTTCACAGAGATGATATGAAAGTAAATAAGATCCCATTATAAAAACCTTAGAAACTTGGGTCACCTGGGTGGCTCAGTTGGTTAAGTGACTGCCTTTGGCTCAGGTCATGATCCCGGAGTCCTGGGATCGAGCCCCGCATTGGGCTCCCTGCTCGCTGGCAACCCTGCTTCTCCCTCTCTCACTCCCCCTGCTTGTGTTCCCTCTCTGGCTGTGTTTCTCTCTGTCAAATAAATAAATAAAATCTTTAAAAAAAAACAACCGTAGAAACTTATAAAGATATTTATGATGAAAGGATTATTATGATAATTATTGATGGCCCTCTGAAGTATAGGGCATGTCATTCTGACCTAACAGAAAGGAAGAGTTAACTGCTTGCCCAAGGTCACTTAACGGTCAAGGGCTGGGACCTGAAACCTAGTGTGATATCCTACTGCCCCTTACTGTAGATACCACAACTGGTTCCTTATCTAAGGTCTGGGGTTTTCTATGTTCCCCCTTCCACTTCCCTCACTGTCCAGATTTTCCTCTCCTAGAGCTACCTTTCCTCTTTCATAATCAACATACATCCCCAGAATCCCAGTTGTTTTTTCCTCTGAATCCTTCTTCCTCTAGTCTTCCCCGGGTGCCTTGTTGGTCCCTACCCAACCTGCTTCTGGCCCTTTGTGAATTAACTGAAACCTGCCTGGGGAAATCCTATTGGAAACACAAGAGACAAATCCAAATAGAAAGGAGGTCCAGCGATGATCTTTGGCCATGGGCCATTCCAGCAGAGAAATCCATCAAAGACCAAAAGTAACCACAAGAGACCAGTAGCAGAAAAGTGAGTTTAACATCGTTAACAAGAGGTCAGAGGGGAAAGAAATCAAGGTTAATCAACATACATCCCCAGAATCCCAGTTGTTTTTTGAAGCTGCTGTCCTTGAAAGCAGGACCAGTTGATCTCAGGCTCTACCAAGGACAGAGGAAGAGGAACTGTTCAGAACCCGTCTGGATCAAATACTACACATTTGTGGCCTCTCCTATTTACAGTAGAAATAACTGAGCTGGGAACTAGAAAAAAGACTTCCCATGGTCAACTCGCTAATGCTAAAACGGCTGACAGAGAGGAAGAACTACCTGCTCTAGAGAGAACGTACGCCGGTCACCCAGCTCAGATCCACCAGTCGCCCAGCTCGGATCCGCCAATCCTCCTTACTCTGGTCTTCTTAACTCCAGGCTAGTAACCCTGGGCCATCCTTCTCTTTCCATCTATCTATTTTTACAGTAGCATTGCCCCATCACCATAGTAACTCAGGGAAATTGGGGTGGGGGTGGTAGAAGGGGGAACCAGCCCTACCTCCTGCTGCTCATCAGTTGTCAGCAAGACCTAAAGCTGATTTTAGATGCTGCCTACAGTTTGTGGGTGGAGTTGATGAGAGGGGACATCTGAAACCTCCAAGGGGCAAAGAGTAGGGTCAGCTTATTGATGGAGTCCAAATGAGGGTAAGAAGGAGACAGAGCTGGACAACAGATCTGTGTACTCTTCCATAACGCCTCCCCCCACCTCCTGAACAAGGAAAGGGAAGAATGGAGGAGGCAGGGCCATGGAAACATCCCCCACCTGCCCCAGACACCATGCAAGATCCATGGTGTATATGGAGGTGAGAGGAAGGAGGTAGCGGTACGATAGTTCATCAATCAGTCAGTAAAACAAGTCCATTAAAAATGATCTGTATGGCTGCCAGTACTCTTTAAAAAAGACAATGACTCCCCAGCTCATTCTCTCCACAATCCTTTCCCCCTGGCCTTGAGACCCCAGAGCACTTCTACACACTGGGAAGCAGCACCACCTATGATTAAGCACCCAAGTTCTAGAATTTGACTGCCTTGAGTTGAAATCCTAGTTCTACCATTTATGAATGGATGACCTTAGGCAAGCTCCTTCACCTCTCTGTGTCTCCATGTCCTTGTCTGTAAAATGAGGGTAAAGAGAGTGCCTATCTCAAAGCCATTGTGAGGATTAAAGGAATTAATACATGCGAACCTTTTAGAACTTAGCCCACAATGAATGTCATCTATTATTTTATCATCATTGTTATATATTAGCAATCCAAGCTCTGGCTAAGTAAGGCCCTAAAATTTATCCCTAAGATAGAAGACGTCATGACATCAAACCACTATTTAATAATTCCAGATATCAAAATGACTGCCTTACACTTATCCTTACACTTCACTATATGTCCCATTCTTTATTCTGTGTGGAAATGGAAAATACTCACCACCTTTCTAAAAATAAACCCTTTCAGTGACTTGAGTGCCCTTGCCTAGGTCCTACACCTTCCCTCATTTTCCCTCTCCACCTGCCACTACTAGGCCACTCCTCAATTCTGGGTCTCACTTAGAATTCCCTTTATTGTCCCTAACATGTAATCTCACAGAGAAGCTGAGGAGCATACAGAATGAGCCTCTGGGAAAGTAGGAGAATTTAGATGAGTTCTGTAAGCTGAGGTCCCGTGCTAAGGGGAAAGGCTCAGCTCCTTGACAAGGAGACCAGGCCCTAGGCTCACCAGAGATGTCAGAGAACTCCTCTGCGCTGAAGTTCTGCTCCCCCTCTCTGGGAAGGCTGATGAAGGCCTGCATGGCTGGGGAGAGGACGATGGTCCCACTGCTCGCCTGTCTAAGCAGACTTTCTAGGTACCTACAGGATTGGCCAAGAAAACATACAAGATTAGCATTCAATCCTTTCTCCATCGCTCCCTACCACTACCACTGCACTCAGGAAGAGAAACTCTGCCAAAGGCTGGGGTGGGGAGAAGAGACTCAAAGAAGACAGTAAAGCACTTTAATTAATACCCCAAGCTATTGGCTCAAGAACAACTGGCAGTAATGGAATTCGGCTTCTCCTCCAATCGGCAGGGTATTTCTCTGGGCTGTCAAATGTAACAGTGTGCACTCCAGCATTTCTCTCCCCTCACCCTTGGCCTTTCCCTGTCAGGTAAGACAAGCCCAAACTGAAAAGAAAGAAAGAAAGAAAAAAAAACTCCTAGTAATTGGGGTCCTTTGAAACATATTTAGCCTCAACCTCCCCAATGAATACGTTGGACTGAGAACCCAGGATTCTGGAAGCGGATCCTAAGTCAAACCTCTTGGACAGACAGAAGCCTCGTGAACACTGGACATCCGGTCTCCAGATATTTCCCCCTGACCTCCAGGCAAGCTGAAAAGGCCTCCAGGGCCTCAGGTCATGATCCCAGGGTCCTGGGATGGAGCCCTGCATCAGGCTCCCTGCTTCTCCCTCTCCCACTCGCCCCGCTTGTGTTCCCTCTCTCACTGTGTCTCTCTAAGAAATACATAAAATCATTTAAAAAAAAAAAAATGAAAAGACCTCCAGCCACCATCAGCAAAGAAAGGTGTGGCCAACCGGTGCCACTCACCCAGACACTAGCTCTGGGCCTAACTCCCACAGAAGTCACAAGCTAACCATGGGTGGGCCAAACCCAACTATCAAAGGTGAGTTTATTTTTTTTCTTTTAATTTGAATTTATTGTCAAAATTTTGAAACTGGGAGATTTTGTATTAAAAATAAGGTTATTGGGGCTCCTGGGTGGCTCAGTCATTAAGCATCTGCCTTTGGCTCAGGTCATGATCCTGAAGTCCCTGGACTGAGTCCCATATCTTGCTCCCTGCTCCGGGAAAGCCTGCTTCCCCCTCTCTCACTCCCCCTGCTTGTGTTCCCTCTCTAGTTGTGTTTCTCTCTGTCAAATAAATAAATAAAATCTCTTTAAAAAAAAATAAGGCTACAGTGAGGCAGTGTGATCAGGTGGAGGTAAGGGGTGACTGCCCCCCGTCAAAGGAGTATGCCCTCTTTAATGGCTCTGTCTTCACCTAACCCACAACATCCATGTACCTTTCCTGACAGGCCCTGTTGGCATTTTCACTCTGAAACCTTGTCTCAGTTCTTCCCCAGCTCACAGCCTGGCTCCTGCTGAGCTGACATTGGAATGAGAGCGCCACCCAGTGGCTTGCGGAGGTAGGGTTCCAGCTCCCTTCCATCCTTAAAATCTCAAGGAAATATTACTAATTCCTACCTCCTCTCTGTTAGGAGAGGAGGCCCCCTTTCTATTAAAAACAATCTGCTAGGCTTGACATGGTCATGTCAGAGGTAAGGTGATAGTACTCTGGAGGTACGATGTTAGACAGAATAGTCTTCAGGGAGAGAAGCTGGACAAAAAGAGAAATAGAAGAACTTCAGAAACAGGAAGAGAGAGCATTTGAAATTAAAACAGTGAGAATCCAGCAAAGGAATATTAGGAACTGGATATCAAGAGGAAAAGGTCAGGGGCGCCTCGGTTGCTCAATGGGTTATGTGTCTAACTCTTGATTTTGGCTCCGGTCATGATCTCAGGGTCATGATCTCAGGTCATGGGATCCAACACTCTATTGGGCTCTGCGCTCAGCGGGGAGTCTGCTTGGGACTCTCCCCCTCTCCCTTTGCCCCTCCCCACACTAGCACAAGTGTGAAAGCATAAGTGCACACTCTCTCTGTGAAATAAATAAATGTCTTAAAAAAAAAAGGAGGAAAAATGTCAAATTGCTATGGAGTAGATGAATGGATGTTACATGGAAGGTCCCCATGGACAGAAGGGGATCTGGGTTTGCCTTCCCGCTTACTGCTCTAGTCCTCAAGCAGGAACAAGCCTCTGTTTGGGGGTCTATGACGCCTAGACCCAAGTTCTGACCATGTAAAGAAAAAAGTGCTATAAAAGTGGTAAGGAAGTGGAAGAGGATAAGCAACACTGACCAATTCGTGTAGAAAGTGGTGATCGTCTGTTCCCCACACGAATCCAGTGGCTGTGTCTGCTGTAGGAGGGCATTGCGGATGACTCTGGAAACATCTGCACCCACAAACTGGGCCAGTGACTGTATGAGACTGATATACGCTTTGACTCCCGTCAACAGCTCAGAAGGCCTTGCAATCTCCTGGGTTGTGGCGTTGTAACCAGCCAGCCACACGATGGCTCTGCGTGACAAAAATCATAATCACAATCACAAGATCAAACACGGTGACAGCACATTTATACTGTGTTCCAGGCGCTGTGCTATGATTTAACTACACACAAGATCTCCTTTATGTCTCATAGCAACCCCATAAGGTAGGTACATTTATCATTCCTGCTCTGCTCAAACCCTGCCAACACCCCCTAACTCATTCAGAATAAAAGTCAAAGTGCTTACGATGACACAGAAGCACCTAAACAGTGTGCCCCTCTCCCAGCCTCTCTAACCTCACATATGACCCATCTGCCCCTGGGTCCTTCTGCTCCAGCCCTACGGGCCTCCCCGGTGTCCCGTGAACATTCCAGGCAGGCTCCCACCTCTGAGCCTTTGCACTGGCTAGTTCCTCTTCCTAGAAGGCTCTTTCCCCAGATAGTCACACACTTGGCTTCCTCAGTTCCTTCAGGAGTTTACTCAAATGTCACTTTTTCAAGCAGGCCTTCCCTGGCAACTCGAGTGAATATATTATATATTCCAAAACAAAACATAGAAGAATAGGGGTTATTGAAAATACCTCCTCCCTTCATTTCCCTAATTGCTAACTGTAGTGCTCATTCCAATATCAGAAATATTCCTCCTATCTCAGGGGGCAATGGAAAGGGAGGCACAGTGGAAGGAAGGGAATCTATTTTATCAAAGCCTATATATGTCAGGAACTTTGTCCTCCTTATTTATTACCTTTAATTCTATACCAATTCTCAAATACACAGTAATTCTTTTTTTTTTAAAGATTTGATTTATTTATTTGACAGAGAGAAACACAGCTAGAGAGGGAACACAAGCAGAGGGACTGAGAGAGGGAGAAGCAGGCTTCCCGCAGAGCAGGGAGCCCGATGCGAGGCTCGATCCCTGGTCTCCAGGATCATGACCTGAGCCGAAAGCAGTCGCTTAACCAACTGAGCCACCCAGGCGCCCCGGTAATTCTTACTATAAGGTAAATATCATTATCCTTATTTACAGGGTCAGAAACTAAGGTTCAAACAAGTCAGAATCCCTGCTCCAGTGTCTTAGCCAAGGGTCAGGATGTGATGTGAACACAGGTCTGCTGACTGCAATAGCCCCGCTCACTCTACTCCAGCAGTGGTGATCAGTTCTGACTGTCCCCAGAAACCGCCTATAGAATTCTTACACTCTTTTTGTTAGTTGGACTTTAATAAAGGTATTTGAGGCCTATGCCAGATCAACTGCACCAGAATGACCACCAAGATGGGTCTAAGAGAACCCAGCTTTCAGAACGATCATATGAGGCCAGTGTAGAAGACAAGGAAAGAGTGGTACCTGTTGAGTCTGGCCTCCAGATGGCTGCTGAGATACTCAGAAGGGAAGATGGTGTGTTCGAACACGGAGAAGCTGTGGACGTGATTCATTGTCAATGCCAATTCTGTCAAGTTTAAGTGTAGCTTGTCCATGCTGGGAAATTGAGAAAGTAAAACAAGCCTTGATTATGGGTCTGACACTACCTGCTAGAATCTGGGGAGGATTTGTAAAGCCCATGACCCTCAGACCCTTTCATCTTCCAGGACCCCTAGACCAGTACACACCGATGCTGCCTTCAAAGGCAAAGGAGAAAATTCACATGGAAGTGCTTTTCCCTATTATTCCTCACCACCACCTCTGTGTTCTCTTGCTGTATCACACCTTCCCTCTTCCCTGTTCTCCCTTCTTTGACCCTCAAGAGCCCAGGTCCCTACTTGGTGACAATGCTGCGGTTCTTCCGATGACTCTCAGCTCCTGGCTTGTCCCTCTCAGGCTCTCCTTTTCTGGGGGTCTGCTTCTGCTTCAGGGTTTTCTTATTTTTGGCCTTGCTGATGGTGGTAGCACAGTGCTTCGGTAAAAGCTGCAGGAACACACACAAGTGAGTAGAGAAATGAGATTCCTTCCTAGAACTCACAGGAAGGCCATCTAACAGGACCTCCACTAATGTCTCTTCCTTCATTTTTCTATCTTTCTCTCTCTTTCCTTCCAGCTTCTCTTCCTCCAATAGGGGCCTATTTGAACTGCACTCACTTCTTCCAGTTTTCACTAAATACTCATCATGGTTAAGGTTCAAAGGCTCAAAATGGAGGTGTCTTTTATGGATCAGATCATCAAGTCCCCACCCACATCCTGAGAGAGTCTTTCCTGATGGAAAAATTTAAGTAAAAGGGTAGAATCTAAGAGCTCCACTCAGCTGTATGTTCTCAGATCTTCCAACCTGGGGAAACAGTTGTTTTTGCTTGTATGGAACAGCCATCTACATTTCCTCATATTCTGTCCCATGGAGTCAGCTACCCATCCTACCACAGCTCTCCAGAGACTCAGAGCTCACAACATGACCAGCACTCTCTTTCCACTTTTTTTTTACAAGATAGCATATTTCTTGTTAGTTTAAACACCAATTTTGCATCCCTTCTCTTCACCAGGATACCCAGTCAGCTGCACAGAAAATGTAAGATCGAGTTATATATTCCAGTATCTTCTTAGACAATTATCTTAGAACTCTCTCCATTTAACCCAATGCTGCTGAGAATGTGCAGAGCATGTCTGGAAAGTCCCCACTCGGAATTACTCTCAGAACAGCATAAGAGCTGTGAGAAAACTGGGTTTGTTACTTCATAGTCACACTAAAAGATGTGACACTAACAATATGTCAGATCTGAAATGATGCCAAAATGTCTCTGGTTGATTCTGAACGTAGTAAAAGATGTAATTCCATTAGTAATGGCAACATCACCAATTACTTACTGAAATGATAACTTTGTAGGGGGCAATACTCACTTGGTTGCAAAAGTTCTGGTGTGTGTGAAACAATCACTCATATCATGTTTTTGTCATCCTTGATAGAGCACTGAGAAAATCTTTTTTTTTTTTAAGATTTTATTTATTTGACAGAGAGAAACACAGCCAGAGAGGGAACACAAGCAGAGGGAGTGAGAGAGGGAGAAGCTGGCTTCCCACTGAGCAGGGAGCCTGATGTGGGACTCCATCGGGTCTCCGAGATCATGACCTGAGCCTAAGGCAGTTGCGCAACCAACTGAGCCAGCTGGGGTCCCTGAGCAAATCTCTTTGTGTGTCCCTTGCACCTGGTAGGCATTCAAATTGAGTGATGAATATACACATAATCGTACTTTTTTGCCTATCTTCTTTGCATTCATTATTTAAATTTCTTTCTAACATGTATTTGTATTCCTTTTCCCCTTAAACCAGGACTTTCCCCAAGGGCAAGGATTGTGTAACTTCCTTCTGGGGCCCATCCTTAAACCCAGCACAGAGTTTAGTGCCCAGTAAGTACCAAACAATATAGCACCTAACATCTATTGAGAGCCGTGTACTAAATATTTAACATACTCGACTTCATTTCATCTCTAGGATACCTCTATGAAGAAACTATTTTTATCCACATTTTACATATGAGACAATGGAAAGGTTATGGAAGTAATAATATTAACTGTCCATATGTATAGACAACACACACACACACACACACACACACACACACACACACACACACACATACATCCTGGCTCACCCTTCTCCCAAAGTTGCTACAAAGCCTGACTCAACCCAGGAAGGGTGGGTAGTCTAGGAAACCTGGAAGACTCCAGGGCAACAGCAGAAGAAGCTCCTCGTTTTCTGAGATTTAGACTGAACTCATCGTGACCAGGTGCTGTGAGTCAGTTAAGGGAAGGGAGAGCAGGAAAAACAAGCAGACAAGGACAAGAAAGTAGCCCTGAGGATAAACACGGAAGACGCCTGGAAAAGTTCACAGAACCCCAGCTAAGGTGTAGATGGACAGAAAGGTGAGACAAGATGTGATGTCGGGGGCGACTGTCCTAACTATGTGTACACAGGGCAGAGAGAGGAGGGGAAAGAAATCTGAAAGTTAACTGGTCTCTCAGAACTCTTCAAATGAGAGCACAGACTTTGCTGGTGTGCAGCTATTCAAATAAGAGTATCTTTAGACACCTCTATCTAGTCCTGAGGGAGTAAAGACTGAAGGATTACACCAAGAAAAGAACCCTGCCATAAACTCAAGTCCACAGAAGCTCTAGCCCAAATTGGGAGAAAGGGTTAGAGAACTTGGTGTTTGAGAGGAAGATGAGGAAAACGGAAATTGAAATAGAGACAGAAGTCTGAGCCTACCTGCTCACTCAGGTTTCGTTGTTCAGCACAGATCTCCAGGACACAGTTGCTGGTCTGCTTGGCCAACTCTTCCAAGAAGGAGTTGCAATGATGAAGGCCATGGTTTTTCAGGTGAGGGTACTTTGGGAAAGAGGAAGCAACAAAGAAATTGTCATCACCAAGACAGCTGTTTCTTCCTCATACTCTGCTCTGATCCCCTGGCTTGAGCCACCACTCCTTCTACAGAAGAAGAAACTCAGACCCAGAGAGAGGACACATTCTACATCAAGCTGAGATACTTAGGGACACTTGTCATGTACCTATGTATGTACTCTTCTTACAATCAAAACCGGTGTTTGGAATTGTGTTTTGAGGAATAAGGATGAGATGTGGTTTGAAGGTTGGTAGGGCTTGGAGTCCAGGGTACCCACCTCTTCTGGGCACATCTCATGAGTGCAGTGGACAAAGTGAGCACAAATCAGGGGGAAAGCAATGGCATAACGCAACATAGTAGGTTCCTCCAGGGTCATGGCAAACATCTTCTCAAAGGTGCGGAGATGGAAGCTGCAGAGAAAGGGAAAAGAGACTTAGAATGAGGTTTTAGTGCTGATCCCTTTGAGGTGGAAAGAATATTCAGTCTTTCAGCAAATACTTATTGATTTTCACCCCTCCCTCCTTCATTTCCCTACTCTTTTTTTTTAAGTGACCTCCACATCCAACATGGGACTTGAACTCATGAACCAGAGATCGAGAGTCATGTGTTTTACTGACTGAGCCAGCCAAGTGCCCCACATTTCCCTACTCTTAAGGTAGACAGGAAACCAAGAAACTTAACCATTTTAGACTTTTATACTAGACCGCATGGCAGTTTAGAGTTAATCTTCTCCCCTTCCCTGTACAAAATTTGCTATTCTTCCCTCAGAACCTCTGCACAATTTGGGCCATTCTTCCTAATTTAGAAGTCCTTCAGTAATATTAATCTACATCCTCCCCCCAAAATTTGCCCACTCAGGGTCCAGAAAACTTTTTCAGGTTAATTCCATGAGACTGGTCTTTCCTCAACCCTACATCCTCTCAACATCATGCACTCTTTATATACTTTCTTAGGTTTGCAAATAATATGTTGATGTCCCCTTTACATGTGAGTGTTGTATCTCCCCAACTACACCAAATGCAGAGAGCTGAGTCAACATACTGCATTGTTTGTTTGATCTACCAAAGGATAGTTATGTACAACAGTCGTCAGTTGATAAATGCTGAATGATAGCTAAGGAAGACAAACTAAGTTTCATTCTCCAAAGGTCCTATTCTCCAGCTCTCAATTATTTTCAGCTCTCTCTACTAAAATTCCACATTTTCCATGTCTCTTTTAAATCTCAGTGTCCCAAGAATAAAAAGAAGCTGAAGATGTTTCCAAAATAACAATGTAGAAGAAGCCATACTGATGAATTATCCCAGATAATTATCCTAAAGAAAGCCAAAACAAAAAGAAACCATCCTCAAATTCCTGTCACTTGGTAGAAGCAGAAATGAGTGAGTTGGAGCATATGTCTCTAAGGAGGTCTAAAGAAAAAAGGTTTTCCATCTCTAAGAAGGAAGTACTATTCTCCACAGAGGCCAGGGAAGAGACCAGGTCAAACGATAAAGAGTTCTAAATAAGGACATACCAGAAAGTAGACAAGTCAGAAGTTTCCACCAGTATGTCCTCTACTGAGTCCAGCATTCGGGAGTGAAAGACAATGAGATTCATCACCTTGGCTAAGTCAGGGTTCTCGTGCAGGTGCAGGGGAGCCTTAGCCACACTGGTATATGCCTATGGTTGGAGTTAGGAAAAAGGTGGAGAAGAACAAGATAGATGAAAAGGACGGCCTGCCTTGGAGCTACAGTTTGGTTAGGGTTTATCCTGCCAATCAGCAGTTTTCTTGTCTTGTCTTGTCTTTCTTTCTTTCTTTCTTTCTTTCTTTCTTTCTTTCTTTCTTAGATTTTATTTATTTATTTGAAATAGAGGGAGGGAGAGAGAGTGAGTGAGAACATAAACAGGGGGAGAGGCAGACAGAGGGACAGGGAAAAGCAGGCTCCCCACTGAGCAGAGAGCCTGATGTGGGGCTTGATCTCAGGACCCTGAGATCATGACCTGAGTCAAAGGCAGATGCTTAACTCACTGAGCCAACGTGCCCCTCAATCAGCAGTTTTCAATGTTGAATCACTCTATACAGGATAGATTAGGAAATAAAAAGAGAAGGGATTGTTGGGGAGGAAGAACTCTCAGAATGGAAAATGATTAACAGGAACAGACCTACCTGTAGACGGAACCAGTCCAGCCTCAAACCAGAGAATTCAAATTTCTCTCCACTCTCAACTGCAAGAAAAACAGAAGTTTGAAAGAAAATAAGAGAACAGTACTCCATGTCCAACTCCACAGAAGGGTAGGTCCTTTTCAAAGTCATCTTGTCCCATTCCCTGGCTTGGGATCGATACTCTAGAACAAAAGATGTTCGCCTTTATACAAACCTTTCCTCCTCCCCGTCCCTCCAGTTACCTTGTTTGAGATTCAGGGAGGAGAGGGTACTGACGAATGAGGACATTATAATGGACTCCTCCTCAGGACACACAGACAGGTTCTAAAAGAGAAGTTGGAGTTGCCATCAGGTGGGTAGTTTCCACCAGGAGAGAACAAGGACCACAAGGCTCACTCCGTGCATGAAAGCAGAACTGCTAAGCACCACAAACAGAAAGAACTAAGGAAGAGATAGAGGGAACTCCCTGGCTTCCCTGCCATGCTAACACCCAATTTCTCTTTATTTTTCTCTTCTATTTCATGTAACTTCATGTAGGAGGAGAAAAAAAAGACTGCAGAGACTATTAGGGGTTTTTCCCCCTTTTAACAAATGTAGTGAAGAAAATTGGGCTTTTTGACACACAATCTACAGAGTACGAGACTCAGCCAGGGTGGCCCCCAAGGGGAGATGACTGGGCATCACTCTAAGCAATTGAACTTACTTGAATGATGTCGCTGAGCACCAGAGCATCAAATCTAGCCAGGTACTGCAGGTGGTATTGCTGTATCACTTTGATGTGTTTTCGGACCAGAGCCCTAATCTCCTCCAAGAAGAAAAGCAGTTCTGCAATGCTCCTGCAAAGTTGAGGATGAGAACAGGGAGATTAAAAGACTAGAAATATCAACTGAGACAAAGGCAGTGCAGACACTGAGACCTCCTGCGTCATTGGATGTCTCCCTGTCCCTTTCCCCCACCGTGCATCTAAGGTCAAGATTCTTAACCATGTTGAGTACTAACGAGTCAGCATAGTCCTCAGGAGTCTTTGTCTTGGTGACGTTTTCTGTGTGGCGAACCAGCCAGGTGACCTCATCACGGATGAAGGACAGGGCCATGAAAACATAAAGGGCCTAAAGAGAGGACAGGGACTATGAGAATGTCAACCTGAAAAACAGATTTCAAAGCACAGAGAACTATCATGATAATATGCATATGGATACAATTGTGTAGCCACACCAGCCATAGTGTCCAGTAATAAACACAGAGACCCGCAAAATACCATAGGAAACAGAATCAGAGACATACATACACTGACATTAGCTCACAGCCGATACTTTTTCAACCTTATTAAATCTTAGAAATATTTACTAGGCATTTATGTGGCTTGAGGAAAAAAAGAAAAAAAGAAAGAAAGCTCTGTCTTCAATTCGTTCAAACTCAAATAGAGAATAAGAAAGTACACAAATAGCTATGATATACTACCCCCTGATGGTGCCCAAAAAAGAGATCCAAGAACTTTCAGGGAACTCCCAGAAGATTCAAGGGAATCAGCAAATACATACCCAAACAGATCACGAAAGCCTCCGAAATACAAAAACTCCTGAATGCCAAGTCATCCCCCCTCCGCCCAGAGAGCCTTTCATCTTTGGCCGTCATCCTGGCCAATATCTCCTTCTCTTGCCTTGGGACCCAGTAGTCCTGGCTCGTCCGTTAACACACTCTCCAGCTCCTTCACGGCCATTCGCAGAAACTGGCGTCGTTGACAGTGAAACTGGCCACTAAGGAAAGAAAGTGGAAACTAGAGACCAATGCCTCTCCCATCCTTAAAAATCCTCCCAAGGCATTTAGGAAGGGCGGTCAGGTAGGAAGAACATTCGATGCTACTGTTAGACTTGGTAAGAAAACACAGGAATCTGTGGGGCAGCAGCAAGTTCTTGGGTTGAAGCGATAAAGCTATATAGAACCCTGGGGGTAGTTTAGGAGAGAGCAAAGGTCAGGGGAGATTCCTATTCCATCCCCTCTTGGAGAGCCTATTCCCCACCTTTACCTGTTCGCAATCACATGTTCCTTGCTTTCCTTTATGTCCGCCACTCTCTTGCCAAACCTGAGGATTGACACAAACACAGCAGCATGGGCACACCACTGATTAGAGGCCTTTTCCCACCTTCCCAGTCCTGAGATTCCAAAACACCACCTATGCACGGGAAGCAGGGGCAGCCCTGTCAGGATCTTGGCAAACCCAGCTGTCCCCCCTGGCCCATTAATAAGAGACTCACAGAGCTTAGAGATTATCCTGTTCTCTTCACTGTTTTGCAGATGAAGAAAATAATCTCTAGGAAAGAGAAATGACTTGCCAGGGGTTCCATAGGGTTTTAGTGGCAAAGCTGAGACTGGACTTTCCCCGTTCCCCTGCCTTACACTGTCAGGCCAAAGTAGACTTGGGTTAAGGGAAATAAAAGAGGCACAGTACAAATAGGACATAGACCCTGCCCTTAAGTAAGTTACTCCAGCTCTCCATTGGATCCCACCCATCTCCTCTTAAAATTTCCCTTTATCAGTGATCTCTTTGTCACTTTAATCACTTCTCTTGGTGGTTTATCCTCTTCTTCCAGCACCTGAGTTCAAAGCCTCCCCTATACTGAAAGACCCTCACTTGACCCTGACAATCTACTGAACTTCCCCATCCTTCCACACCATTAAACCCTTCCAAAGGGACCCCTAAACGCTTTTTACTTCATCCCCTTTCACCGACCCCTGAATCCCACAAGGCCTTTGACACTAAAAAACTGCTCTCTCTAAAGTCAATGTGAATGGCTAAATCACCAAATGGCCTTTTCATTGTTCTCTGTTTGTCTGTAATATTTGACTCTACTGACCATATCTCTTTTTTTCTACCAGTGATCCATGCTCAAAACTTCGTTACCTTAGGCTCTGTGTGCTCCCTATGCTCCTTGTATCTGTCTCCTCTAGTCGGCATCACTGTTGCCATTGCAACAGTGTCTTTTCCCTTCTCCAAACCACTCCCTTTTGATCTTGGCACAGAATCAAAGAAATTTAGGGTTGGAAAGTATCTTGATTAAATCAGTATTCAACTCCACTGCATTCCTGTGGGATAATTATTTCAATCTCTACCTGGTATGATGTAAAGCAACAGGATTAAGAGTCAAAAAACCTGGAATTATTTCTAATTCCATATTAACTGAGTGACTTTGAGCCTGAGCTCCATTTTATCACCAAAAAAAAGAAGTACATATATCTACTTATACCTGAGTATAAGTAACATGAAGATCAACTCATTTATGCCAAACAACTCACTACACTATAAAGCTTACATGTTAGTTGTCGTTCTTCAAATATGTCTTTCATTACTTAAAAGCAAAAATGATTAGAAAGTTTTATCGGCTGGGCACCTGGGTGGCTCAGTTGGTTAGGCATCTGCCTTAGGCTCAGGTCATGATCCCGGAGTCCTGGGATCAAGTCCCGCATGGGGCTCCCAGCTCTGTGGGGAGCCTGCTTCTCCCTCTGACCTTCTCTCCTCTCATGCTCTCTCTCTCTCAAATAAAAAGATAAAATCTTTTAAAAAATAAAAATAAAATAGTTTTATTTAATTTATTTAAATGGCTATAGGTATAGACCCAAATCCACCCCCTGTAACTTCTAATTATTAATCCCAGATTTACTCTGTCTTAACTGACAATGGTTTATTTAATGATAATACCCAGTTGTTGAGAGTGTGAGGAATAAGTATTCTTATAGACCATAGATATTACATCTGTTTAGAAGGCAATTTGGTAGGAGCTATTAGAAATTAAAATATGCGGGGTGCCTGGGTGGCTCAGTCA
This sequence comes from Spilogale gracilis, assembly GCA_004023965.1. NCBI lineage: Eukaryota > Metazoa > Chordata > Mammalia > Carnivora > Mephitidae > Spilogale > Spilogale gracilis. Next base: position 70,025 of record PITA01008410.1, read on the forward strand.
GTTAAGCATCTGACTTTATTTAGCTCAGGTCATGATATTAGGGTCTTGGGATCGAGCCCCACACCAGGCTCCCTGCTCAGCAGAGTCTACTTGTCCCTCTACCACTCCTCCTGCTTGTGCGTGTGCTTTCTCTCTCAAATAAATGGAATCTTATAAAATAAAAAAAAATTAAATAAAAATAAAATAAAATAAAATTTGAAATACGCATACCCTTTACCCCAGCAATTCCACTTCTGAGAATCTACCTTATAGAAATGTTCACAAAGATGTTCACAGGTCTAAGAATGTTCATTATAACAGTTTGTAATGATATTTTTTAAAAAGTCTCAACTATACCTCAATTAAAAAACAAAGAAAGAAAAGTGGAAAGAGTTCAACTGTCCATCAAAAGGGATTAAGTAAATAAATTATGCTTCAACCATATAACAGAATGCTATGCAACTGTTAAAAAGAATAAGGTAAGTCTCTATAGACTGATACACACAGATATCTAAAACAGAGTTAATTTAAAAAAACAAACTGCAGAACATAATATAGAGTATGGATGCTCTTCTCTTTAAATATTGCTTATAGGGGCTTCTGGGTGGCTCAGTCATTAAGCATCTGCCTTCGGCTCAAGTCATGATCCCAGAGACTTGGAATCGAGCCCCGCATTAGGCTCCCTGCTAGGCAGGAAACCTGCTTCTCCCTCTCTCACTCCCCCTGCTTGTGTTCCCTCTCTAGCTCTGTTTCTCTCTGTCAAATAAATAAATAAAATCTTAAAAAATAAATTAAGTAAGTAAGTAAATAAATAAATAAATAAATAAATATTGCTTCTAGAAGGTTGAAATACATGCATGGTTTTCCATGTTTATATATACACACAAGTATCTGGAGGACATACACCAAACTATTCTGGGAGAGGAGACTGTAGTCAGCTTCCACTTTGTATTTTGTACATGTTTCGATTTTAGTTTACAACTGTAAAAAAATAACAAAGGTACTTGACCCTTCTTCAATCCAACACCCCCCCCCTTTATAGTTCTCTATTCGTTCCTTCGCAAACTTCTTAAAAGAGTTACTCATTGAATCAGTTACCTCCCATTTGCTTCCAAACCCACCACAACCCAGCTTTCAACATCAGCACTCCATTGAAGTTGTCCACAGGAGGGACACTAAGACCAACTTTAGAGCCAAATCCAACGAACATTTTTCAGTCCTCATTTTCTTTGACCTGTCAATGTTATATGACGTAAATGACTGATCCTTCCTCCTGAGAATGATTTCTTCCCTTAATTTCCGTCTTCCCTCTTCTCAAGACCCCTAATACATCTCAAAATAAGATTAGTTGGCTTTTACATCTCACCCTTTCCAACTGCTAAATAAGTCCTCGGTGACCTTGTGCACCTGGAGCACGTCCTCCCGGATGAGGGTGATATACAGGGAGCCCTGCAGACACAGCTTCCACAGCTTCTGGCACTGGCTGTTGGAGTTGAGGCAGCCATTACAAAGAAGAAACCCAACTGCAGGTGGGTAAAACAGCGCAGAGGAAGACTTTTAGAATTTCCTATCCATGTAATGTGCTGCTACATTGATTCCCACCTCATCCCGTAAAACTTACTGATAATCCAGCGCTCCATCACTTCCACAGACAGGTACTCACAGGCCATCTGTGAGAAGAGAGGCAGAGATGGCCAAGCCATTATTGAACTTGATCTTCCCCTAAAGACTAAGGCCATCAAGATAAGAGCAGTCAAACTAGAATTTAAGTACACTTAAATTAAGTACCCCAAAGCCAACTTTTATTTTACCAGACTGGATCAGGGTACTTTGATAAGCCAGTAGCTGGGAACCTGCCAATAATGGAAGTGAAGCAACCAGAATTGGGATGAGGAAAAATGAATACAGTTGAGAAAAGGAAGAGGCGGTTGGGCTGGAAGCCAAGACAAATAAAAGGTTTAACATAACTTCTCTTCAATTGGTCAGAAAAGCAATACTCAAAACATTCTCATGATTTCTCCTTCCTTTAGATTCTTTTACCACTTAAAGTAGAAATCACTCATTCGGCATGTCTCATTCATCTTGTACCATTCCTTGTCTTTTTATGACTATATGACATATATTCCCTTACAAGACTCTAAGTTCTTTAAGTATGGATGTGGGGTCCATAGTAACTGAACAAAAATATGTGTAATTGACGCTTATGTTCAAGTTCCTGCTAAGCTGAATAGTGTCCAATGACTCACTTTCATCTACCCATTCAGTCTATGATTAGTTATTAAATTCTTTCTATGGGCAAGCACACACTAATCCTGATCCAAACAAAAGCTCCAACCCAATCATGATTTTTAACTACAAGAGATGATCAACGTAGATGCACATCTTAGAAGAGGTTTAAAGCACTCTTAGAAAGTGATGTTTCCTGAAAGAAGAAGCACTCTCTACAGAGATGGCCTTGGCAAAGAGAATGCCATCACTGACAAGAGGAAAAGGGAACATACGGTGTCTGAATTAGCAGGGTTGATCATGGCCGGGGGTGTGCTGATAAGACTCAGAAGCTGGGCACTGCGCCATTGCTCAGCCCCCTGGTTCCTCCTGACAAAAAGGAAATGCAAAGAGAGGAGGGCTTCACTCACAGCCTGTGGAGAGAAACAAACGAACCCTTAGTATTAATGCTGAGGACAATATACTTCTCCTGGCGGAATTCCCCCACTCTCTCAGGGAACTTGCCTTCGTGTGAGGCCCAAACTCCTCTGTCAGCTTCTTCAGAGGGTGGTCATACTCTAAGACCATCTGCCCCAGACGGGCAAAATTGGGGTCACTGGAAGAAAGCATAGGAAAGAAGAGTTACAGTTCTCCCTTAACAATGATGTAAACTCTGGTGTTTGCATGTAAGATAAAGATGTGTGCACAGGCTGGCATTCCCCTCCTACCTCCAAAGATATATATACTGAATTGTGAATTGCATATATCGATAACCCATTCCAGGCCCAAGTGCATTAAACTATTTGAGAGAACTACATAATTTGGGGTAGGTCCATGAAAGTTTCTTCCTTGTAAGCACCCAAAATGGTGTTGAACACAGGATAGGTACTCTATAAATGCATGTTGATTAGTCATAATTCAAGTGGTATGCCTTGACCCAAATTTTTATACAACCTGAAAAGATATATATCCATTCAAAGCTAATGGGTAAGGCATGTGACTAGATATTCATGTAGACACATGGAAATACACATCATGCGTAGAACAATGTGTCACCGCCTCCTCTGATCCCTCTGGTCTTCATTTTTTCAGCCCTTAAATACTTTTATTTGCACTAATGGAGGAGCGCAGAATTTCAGATAATCCAAAATCCATTTATATTTGGTTTCAAATGTATTATCATACATTACTTACCTCTAATGGTTTTACCTTGCTAATATTATTCCTACCAATACTAAAACAAAACAAAAAAACTTTCATTTCCTTTTGCAATAACCTGATAAGCACAGTGGAAGCCAGACCAGGATTAAAACCTGATCAGAGACAATGCAAATTGGATAATCCACCAGCAGATATTCAAGAGTTAACTATATGTAAAACTGCAGTGCATTTGTTGAGGTATGCCATTATAAGTATTTTAAGTTTGTTTGGTTTTTCTTTTTGGTTTTTTTGTTTGTTTGTTTTTTTGCCTGGGTCACCATGTAGATTACAGGTTCGCAAATGAGAAAACATGGCTTCTGTTTCCTTTGCGTCCTCCTTGTACCTCACACCACCATATATGAGATTCTTCATCTCCTAGATCCCCTTCACTCACCTGTGCCCATGCAGCATCTCATGGGCACAATTGTACATCCCAATGAGGACTCGGCGGTCCTCAATCCGTGACAGAAGTAAAATAACTGAGGTGTAAGTCACAATCAAGTCCAGGTAACTCCGAGTGAAGTCAAAGTTGAGATTCTACAAGGAAAATACACAGGAACCCAAGAACAGCAAGGCCAATTAATCCCTATTTCACCAACCATTCCAAATAGTGCCAAATAGACTCTGAAAGGGTCTCTTTAGAAGGAGGACTGGCAGGATGAGAAGGAGAAAATCAGAACAACAGTCAGGGGTTAAAAGTGAGCTCAAGATACAAAAAAGTCAGGAGATATGGTAGCATCTGGAGGTTAGAAGAGGAGCATTAAGAACATTTTTGTGTAATGTTTATATTAAATCATACTGCTGATTTATTTAATACATATAAATATGCTTAAACTTTAATACTTGATATAAAAGAATTACAGTCCTGATATGAATAATACAGTATATTATATTATAATCCCAGAGGAGTAGCCATTCTACCAGTCCAACCACAACCACACTTCCCAACCCACAGTGTCCCAACCAAGACCTTTGCTATGGTTCTGAGGATAGAAGAGAATTACAAAGAATCTTACAATATCAAAATGACACTGGCAGGCATCAATGGTGTTGAGAAGTTCATATACATGATCCTGGGGGTAGAATTGGAAATGAGAATGAATAAAGACTAAAGAGAAGATGACATGTAATACCAGAATTTTAAGGGAAACCTTGTCTCCCTTATATAGGTCCTAGACAGCCACCAAATAACATAAGGGAAGCATTGCTGAATAAAGGGAATTCCTTCTCAGAAAGCCAGCAGGAGCCTCTATCAAGCCTACCCTCCCAAATGCTCATGTTTCCACAGGCACAGTTCATTACTATATTATGGACACTCTGATTTTATCATCTTGGTGTTCCCTTCCTCCACAAAAGAAGATTACACAATGAAGATCATCTGATAGGCTCTTTTATTTAAATTCAATTAACTAACATACAGTGTATTATTAGTTTCAGAGGTAGAGTTCAGTGATTCATCAGTTGCATATAACAACCAGTGCTCACTGGGGTGCCTGGGTGGCTCAGTTGGTTGAGCGACTGCCTTTGGCTCAGGTCATGATCCTGGAGACCCGGGATCGAGTCCCACATCGGGCTCCCTGCTCTGCGGGAAGCCTGCTTCTCCCTCTCTCAGTCCCTCTGCTTGTGTTCCCTCTCTGGCTGTGTTTCTCTCTGTCAAATGAATAAATAAAATCTTAAAAAAAAAAAACAAAAAAACAACCAGTGCTCATTACATCACAAGTCCTCCTTAAAGCTCATCACTCAGTTACCCCATCCCCCCACTCTCCTCCCCTCCAGCAACCCTCAATTTGTTTCCTATGGTTGGGTCACTTATTGTTTGTCTCCCTCCCTGATTTTTATTTTTGCCTCCCATCCTTTATGCTCTTCTGTTTTGTTTCTTAAATCCCACAAATGAGTGAGATCTTATGATTATTGTCATTCTCTGATTGATTTATTTCACTTAGCATAATACCCTCTAGTTCCATCCACATGGTTGTAAATGGCAAGATTTCATTTTTTTGATGGCTGCAAAATATTCTAGTGTGTGCATGTGAGTGTGTGTGTGTGTGTGTGTGTGTGTCTGTCTGTCTGTCAATGGACATCCAGTCTCTTTCCATAGTTTGGCTATTGTGGGCATTGCTGCTATAAACCTTCGGGTGCATGTGCCCCTCAGATCACTACATTTGTATCTTTGGGGTAAATACCTAGTAGTGTAATTGCTGACATAGGGTAGCTCTATTTTTAACTGTTTGAGGAACCTCTGTACTACTTTCCAGAGAGGCTGCACCAGCTTGCATTCCCACCAGCCATGTAAGAGGGTTCCCCTTCCTCCGTATCCTCTGATAGGCTCTTTCTAAGATACCAGAAATCAGAACCATTTTTATTGATGAATCCCAAGTTTGTTCTTGGACTCCATCTCCTATTCTCAGAAATTAATCATTAACAAATGGAAATACTACCCAACTTTCTATGTGTTTCTATTTACAGACCACCTACTATGTGCTAAGTACTTATTAGGTAGTTTGTATATACTTTATTTAACCCTCATTTAAGTGTGACAGGGATTCTTTTTCTTTTCATACATAATTTTACCTAAATAAATAAGCAGTTTTACTGTGGACACCTCCCTCCCCCTGACATTAGCAACCCCCCTCCATCATGTACCAACCCCCAGGTAAACAAGTTTAACAACCCAGGATAGCCTTTCTTAATTTTCTCCCTATTTATACAATCCTATTCAAATAGAGGGGGGAGGAAATAGAGCAAGGGAGACAGATTTTTTGATCATCATTTGTGTAACAAAATTGAGATAATATTGTTCTCTTCTTGCCATTTTGCTTTTCTCATTCCACCTTACCTGCTGCAAGTCCTCCAAGCCATCTGGTAGAACACTAATGCACTTCTTTTTGATGGCTATATATTACCCCATGGTATGGCCAATTCATTCAGCCTTTTTCTCACTGATGGACATTTGCTTTGTTCCCAATACCTGACCTATCCTTTGTTCCCTATTCCTGCCATATTGGTACTTTCATTTCTACAAAGGTGGAACTGCTAGATCAAAAAGTATGTTATTTTTATTTAAAAAATATGTTGCCAAAGACATGAGCAGGTACTTTACCATAACAAATATACAAATGGTCAATAAGCAAATGAAAAGATATTCAATAAGATTAGTCATCAGGGTGAGGCGCCTGGGTGGCTCAGTTGGTTAAGCAACTGCCTTTGGCTCAGGTCATCATTCTGGAGTCCCGGGATGGAGTCCCATATCAGGCTCCCTGCTCAGTGAGGAGTCCGCCTCTACCTCTGACTTCTCCCCTCTCTTGCTCTCTCTCTCTCTCTCTCAAATAAATTAATAAATAAATAAAATCTTTTAAAAAAAAGATTAGTCATTAGGGAAATACAAATTAAAACAAGATACCATCATATACCCATGAGAATGGCTAAAATTTAAGTCTGATAATAGTAAGTGCTGATGAAAATAGGGAACAATTGGAATACTAGTATATTACTGACAAGAGGAGTAAATGGAACAATGACTTTGGAAAAAAGTTTGGCAGTTTCCTATAAAATTAAATGATGCATACCATTTGATTTAGCAATTCAACTTCTAAATTATTTACTCAAGTGAAATGAAAAATACATTCCCACAATGATTTGTACTCAAATGTGCACAGCATCTTGTGCATGATGGCCAAAAATTTGCATAATGGACAAAACCCAAATGTCCATCAACAGATAAAAGGATAAGGTGTACCCATACAGTGGAATAGTATTCAACAAAAATAGGAAATGAATTATGAAACAGCATAAATCTCAAAAACATTATAGTAAATGAAAGAAGCAAGTCATAAAGGAATGCATACTGTAGAAATTCTAATTATATGAACCTCCAGAAAAGAGAAGAAAATTCTAATCTAGAAAGCACATTAATGGTTGCCTGCAGCTAGGGGTTAGGGTGGCAGAGATTGACTGGGAAAAAAAGGCTCAAGGAACATTTGGGAAGATGGAAATTTACTTTTTTTAAAAGATTTTATTTATTCGTGAGAGACAGACAGAGAGGGGTGCAGGGAGAAGCAGGCTCCCCGCTGAGCAAGGAGCCCAAGGGCAGGACTTGATCTCAAGACACTGGGATCATGACCTGAGCTGAAGGCAGATGCTTAACTGACTGAACCACCCTGGCGCCTGATGGAAATCTTCTATATTGTCACTGTGGTGATTGTTACACAGGTGTATACATTTGTCAAACTTTCTAAAATGGGGGAAAAATGTTACCATGTTATCTTCCCCAAAAGGCCTTATCTAAATGAACACATGGAGAAACCAAAGCTAGGATCAGTTAAGATACTTGTGCATGATCACAAACTAGTAAGGGATAGTACCAGAATGAGATCATGGAGCCATGATTTTCCCCTCTATACCACATGACTTCTGAACTTGTCTAGCTCTATGTGGCCTCAATTACTAGGAGGGCCTTTCTACAATTCCTTCTTGTAGCCCAATTGCCACAGGTTTTAGCTGGGGTTTGCTTTCAGTCACTCACACAATGTCACCACATAAGTCTTATCCTCTTAAAGGTAAGAATCAGAAAAGAATGGAATTAACATTTGTTGGCTTATAACCTTACTATATGCTCAACCCTGAGCTAGATGTTTTCCATGCATTATCTCATTTAATTCTCAAAAATACCTTGCACAATAAATCTTATTTCCCCATTTTATAGAGAAAGACACTAGGATCCAAAGAGTTTCTTGTCTAAAGTCATACACCTGGTAAGTGTCAAGGCTGAGATTTGATTCCATCCGATTCAGAGCCTATCTACTTTACAATGCACAACACCTCAGTGTCTCTATTATCCCTCTTGCCCTAAACGAGCCATACCAGACACCCTGAACTTTACCAATGCAGCAACCAACAGTGTCCTAAAATACCTTGGGAATCCAACCTTTCCTAGTGAGAGACTTCTTCATATGCATCTGACATTCTTTCAACATCCCCACCAGTGCCTACCTTCTTTCTAACCATTACTCTCAATTCCAAGATTAATAACCTCTGACTTGACCTTCCTTCAGATTTTACAGTTTTCTATGACCCCCCGCTTTTCTTTTCATTGTGTGTTGAGTGGCTTGAATTAGTAGCCTCCAGTAGACACAGGGCACCCAAAACAGAGTTCCTTACTCTTGCACCATTCAAGAAATACCATCACAAAGTTGGATTGCTCAGATGGCTATAATTTGTGTTTTTTTCTTAAATGGATAGCTAATACATGTTCATTGCAGAAAAAGTAGAAGATACAAACAGGCATAATTTTAATTAATGTTTAAAACCACTCAAAATCCCACCAATCAGAAATTCAAATTTAAAAAAAGTTCAAATTTTCTTTACATGCATGTTTATCCAGGTAAATACATATATTAGGGACATTTTATGTCTCACTGTATTATAATTTGCTTTTACATTAAAGAATATATGAAGAAGAAAAAAAGAACACATGAAGAACATCGTTCTATGCCAATTAACATAAATATATATTATCATCTTTCACAGCTGTATATTCATCTGTAGGCATATACTCTATATATTGGATACATCAATTATTAACTTGTCATTATTTTTTTAAGATTTATTTATTAATTTGAGAGAGAGAGAATGTTTGTGCACACACACATGCATGCACATGCATAGGTGGGGAGGTCAGAGGGTGAGACTCCCCAAGCCAACTCCCTGCTGAGGGTAGAACCAAAGCCAGGCTCAAACCTAGTGCCCATGAGATCATGACCTGAGCCAAAATCAAGAGTTGGATGTCCAACCGATGATACCACCCAGGTGCCCCTCAACTTGTCCTTACCTTAATGCAACAGAATACATTCTTTTTTTTTTAAAGAGTACATTCTTTTACATATCTTTGCACTTATGATTGTTTCCTTAAGAATAATTTCTAGGGGGGCGCCTGGGTAGTTCAGTGGGTTAAAGCCTCTGCCTTTGGCACAGGTCATGATCTCAGGGTCCTGGAATTGAGCCCCATATTGGGCTCTCTGCTCAGCAGGGAGCCTGCTTCCCCCTCTCTCTCTCTGCCTGCCTCTTTGCCTACCTGTGATCTCTCTGTCAAATAAATAAAAACTAAAATCTTAAAAAAAGAATAATTTCTAGAAAAAAATTTCTAGAAGTAAAATTGCTACATTAAAAACTATGTGTTTTTAAGACTTTTGAAACAGATTATCTATTTGCCCTTCAAAATGTTATACAAATGATTCTTTTTTTTTTAAAGATTTTATTTATTTATTTATTTGACAGAGAGAGATCACAAGTAGGCAGAGAGGCAGGCAGAGAGAGGAGGAAGCAGGCTCCCCGCTGAGCATGGAGCCCAATGCAGGGGCTCAATCCCAGGATCCCGGGATCATGACCCTGAGCCAAAGGCAGACACTTAATGACTGAGTCACCCAGGAGACCCCAGATTAAGGGATATTCTAAAAAAATAACTAGTGTGGACTCTTCAAAAAGGTGTCATGAAAGGTAAAAAAAAAAAAAGTTGGGAACTATTCTAAAGTCTACAGAGACATGAGAGCTAAATTTAATATGTATTATCCATGAGACAACTAACAGAATGTGAATATAGCCTATACATTTAAACTAATAACATTGTAACACTGTTACATTTCCTGCATGTGATAATTGCATTAGGGTTATGTAAGAAAATATTGTTGTTCTTAAATATACGCTAAAGTATTTAGGAAGGTAATTATCATAGTATCTGCAACTAACTCAAAAGGTTCAGAAAAAAATGAAGATAAGCAAATATAGCAAAATACTAATGATTAGGAACTCCAGGAGAAGAGTAGAATAATATTCATTGTAATATTCTTGAAATTTTTCAGTAGATTTATAAGAAAATATCGGGGAGTCATACTTAAAATATGTGAGTACTTAAAAATATTAAAAATGTACAGTTTAATAAATTAAAGCTGATCATATTCACCCCAAAAGTAGTTATTTCTAACAGTTTAATGTATAATGTTCCAACTCTTCCCTAGATACATATTAATACTATGTGTATAAGCATACATATCCTTTTAAATGAAATATAATTATATCAGACACTATTGTGTAACTTGCAACATAAATGAACTTATACTAGGGGCATCTGGGTGGCTCAGTTGGTTAAACATCCAGCTCTTGGTTTCAGCTCAAGTCATGCTCAGGGTCATGAGACGGAGTCCCACATTGGGCTTCTGCTTGAGAATCAGTCTCTCTCTCTCTCTTTCTTGCTCTCTCTCCCTCTGCCCCTCCCCCCACTCATGTGCTATAAATACATAAATAAATAAAATCTTTTTTAAAAAATGAACATCTACTAAAGAAGGCATAACCTCTGAAGGATAATGCCTAGATTGGGGACCTGGGCTGGGAGAGCTCACCCGAAATTCCATGACATCCACAAACGACTGGTAGTAGTTGGTGAGGAATCTAATTATCTCAGCTTTTTCCCGATGTACTGGTCCTAAATGTTGCTGAGAGAAACACAAAACAAAACAATTTTATTTTTTTTAAGATTTTATTTATTTATGTATTTGACAGGTACAAACACAGCAAGAGAGGGAACACAAGCAGGGAGAGTGGGAGAGGGAGATGCAGGCTTCTTGCCAAGCAGGGAACCCAATGCGGGGCTCAATCCCAGGACCCTGGGATCATGACCTGAGCCAAAGGCAGACGCTTAACGACTGAACCACCCAGGTGCCCCCAAATAAAAATTTTAAAACACAAAATAAGAAGACAATTGATCAAAGTAACCCAAGAAGAATAGGAGTTATACCTAAAACATTCTTTCTTTTTTAGATTTTATTTGCTTATTTGGCAGACAGAAAGAGAGAGAGAACAAGCAGGGGAAATGGCAGAAGGAGAAGGAGAAGCAGGTTCCCCACTGAGCAGGGAGTCTGACACGGGGATTGATCCCAGGACCCACGATCAAACCCTGCGCAAAAGGCAGATGCTTGACCAACTGAGCCACCCAGGCGCCCCTACCTAAAATATCTTGAAGAGGCTTGAAATACACAGACAGACAAAGCTGAAAAATATCCAATGTTCTGAAGGTCTTAAACAGGGGAGATATCTAGAAAATATGATGCATGTGATCCTGACTAGATACAGAGCGCTAAATGAGAGGAAATTTCAAGATCCCTTTCAGTCAAAGAGGCTTACTATTTATATTAAAATCAAGAGTCAGAGTGAGAAGATGCTTCCAGTACAATGGTAAGAAATCTAGGGCTTTTAATAGGGGAGAAATAGGGGATATTTCATAAGATGCATCACTCTAAGATAACTGGCAAAGAAACACTGAGTTGGAAACAGGTACAACAGAAAATACCTGCACCGTGCTGGATTGATCAAATTGTCTTTCTCTATAAGAACAAAGTGTTCTCGTGAACCTTGCCATGGAGAAAGGGGCAATGCTTTGCTGTAGCTTACCCTGAGAGAATCCCACCTTATCTCAGAATTCTCAAGACTACAAGAACCTGAAACTCTGTGGTTGAACCCAGGAAAACTAAAAGAAGGCTATTCCATCCCTTACAACTTCAAAGAAAGGCAGTCAAGAAAAGGAGAGTTTTAAGCCACCCAAGTATAGAGTTTTTTCAGAAAAAGGGGTGGGGGAGGGCCATGATCTCACCGTGCTGTTTCGGACATCTATGTTAGGAAATTTCTTGTTGATGTGCTTGAGAGAAGATTCCATGGACTTTTCCAGTAAGAAAGGTGGCTTGGATTTGGGGTCTGAACAAGTCTGTACCAAAAAAAAAACACAAAAAACACTATATTTTAACCCTTTCTCCCATCCCTCCAAACATACTCCTTCCTGCTGCATTCACTTTCACACAGTTCATTATGAAAGCATAACAGTAGATGAGAAACAAGCTAACAAGCTTCAGGGCATGAAGCCCACTATCAGCAGAGCTGAATGACCTAGGGATCTTGTCTCACCAAGAGGAGATCAGTGTCTGCTCCGCCCCAGCGCAAAGAGGAAGCTCTCTCCCCACCCCTCAGCTGAAGCCGGAAGGAGTGAGAAAAGCAGCTGCTTGGTAGTTAGACTTCACGGGTGAGTGTGTCACAATGTCCATATGTGAGTGTCTCATCCCAAAGGGCGTTTGTGGGGAACACTGGATCACAGAAGCCATATTTGTGATTTGTTTTATTACAAAATGTGCAGAGTTCCCTCTCTCTATTTTCTCTTCCAGAAACTCCCCACTCTTAATCATTTTTGTAATTTATTTTATTTTATTTATTTATTTGACAGAGAGAAACACAGCTAGAGAGGGAACACAAGCAGAGGGAGTGAGAGAGGGAGAAGCAGGCTTCCCGCTGAGCAGGGAACCCGAATGTGGGGCCCGATCCTGGGACTCTGGGATCATGACCTGAGCGGAAGGCAGACGTTTAATGACTGAGCCACCCAGGTGCCTCGAAACTCCCCACTCTTGACCATTTTTATTTCTGTACTTCCCTAGGCCCAGCCCCTTGCCCCCTAGCCTGATCCTGTCCCCAGCATCTCTCATTTCCACAATTCCTATCCTAAGCACATACATACACAACTACAACATGAACTCTCAGACACTGTGTACCTCAGAAGGCACCTACCGACATTTTATTGAAATATAGCATTTATTTTATCCTTGCAGGAAAGTACTTCCATGGAATAGTTTTTGCCATAGACTCCACTTTGGATATCTTCAGATATGGGAGATCAACAATAAACAGTGAGACCCAGAATTCTAGACCCCAGACCTTTATTCAAGTGACTCAGAACAAAAGTTATTTCCTACCCCCGTATACCCAGCAAAAAGCAAACAGTCTCACTGGGGCAAGAATTATACCTAGAAAAAGCCTCCCCTTCTGCCTCCCAGCACTGGCTGGCGTAGGGTATCTGAGTGACTAAAGGCCAGTTAAACCAATGGGGAAAGGAAGAGGGAGTCTAAGCTTGGAACTGCCGGCCTCAGGGTCCCCTGCCCTACTGTTGCTGGAATCATGGTACTAGGGCAGTTGCTCACGCTTACCTTCTTGATGTTATACATGCGGATGAGAACCCCCTGACCTCGATCATTCAGGATAGTGAGCTTCTCAGCTAATTTATGCTGATAGGCAGAGGTCAAAGACATGGTGGCCTCGGAGAGAGAGGAGTATCCGGACAGCAGTGTCGAATCTCCCCAAACACTTTCAGCTTGGATGGTGACACCCCCTGGGCGGAGGGACACAGCCTGGTTGGTGCGCTGGTCTTCCTGTTGCCTCTACAATTGGCTCATGGGTAAAAGCAGTCATTACGGCTCAAGACCTTCAGAATCTTCTTGTGCTTCCTCTTGCACACTCAGCAGGAGACACTTCCTCTTTCTAGCGGTGCAGCACTTTTGGTAAGACTGTGAAGTGGGTGGAGACAGGCGAAAGGGACAGGCCTTCAAGGCTCTTCCACAGCCTGGTACCAACCTTTTTGGCCTTAACCCTTCACTAGCATCCTTTAAAAAGGTCAACACCAGACAAAAAAGTATCAACCACTTCACTCTCATACACCTTTATACTGCTTCCTCTTTTACATATTCCCATTAAGAATGCCTGTTATTCTCAGATGAACCCTAGACCTATCCATCTTTTAGGGCTCAGATTAAATCCCAGCTCTTCCTCCTTGCCCCATCTAGTGTCAATTTTATAAAGAACACCATATTCTTCACTATATTTTTAAGTATATATCTTATCTCCCCCTACTATATCACAAGCCCCTCAATGACAGGAACTGTATCTAATACTTCTTCATATCTTTCACAATATTCTAGTACTCTAATTTTTTTTAGATTTTACTTATTTATTTATTTATTTGACAGAAAGAGAGATCACAGGTAGGCAAAGAGGCAGGCAGAGAGGCGGGGGAAGCAGGCTCCCTGTCGAGCAGAGAGCCCAATGCGGGCCTGGATCCCAGGACCCTGAGATCATGACCTGAGCTGAAGGCAGAGGCTTTAACCCACTGAGCCACCCAGGCGCCCCTAGTACAGTGATTATTTATTTATTTATCTATTTGAGAGAGAGAGAGAGAGAGAGAGAGAGAGAGAGAGAGAGAACATGTGAAGAAGAAGGTCAGAGGGAGAAGCAGACTCCCCATGGAGCTGAGAGCCCAATGTGGGACTCAATCCCGGGACTCCAGGATCATGACCTGAGCTTAAGGCAGTGGCTTAACCAACTGAGCCGCCCAGGTGCCCCTGGTGATTCTTTTTTTTTTTTTTAAAGATTTTATTTATTTATCTGACAGAGA
>PITA01008411.1:0-84654 GCA_004023965.1 Spilogale gracilis
GAGGGACGCCTGGGTGGCTCAGTTGGTTAAGCGACTGCCTTCAGCTCAGGTCATGATCCCGGAGACCCGGGATCGAGTCCCACATCGGGCTCCCTGCTCGGCAGGAAGCCTGCTTCTCCCTCTCTCACTCCCCCTGCTTGTGTTCCCTCTCTCAGCTGTGTTTCTCTCTGTCAAATAAATAAAATCTTAAAAAAAAAAAAATTTAAAAAATGGAATAAGGAGGGCAGTGGTATTCTGTCCAATGATCAATATGTATTGACACATATATTTCTATGTTATATGGTAAATAATATGATATATATCCATATTTGTTACAGTAATAGATACCACTGTTGACATTGGGCATTATCTGGACTCCTAGATAACAGCTGGGGTCTTATTCGGGTCATCTGACTGAACTTCTCTTCCATCTTGGGCGGTAGTATGTTGCATCACTCAAGGTTCTCTTCAAGGCTTTCTTGGCAGTGCGTGCTCTGGGAGGCATCAGTGGTAAAGCAGAGACTGAGTGTGGAATGTGGGCTGCTGTGCTCACCTCACATGTGAAGACAGTTAGTCATTTTCAAGGTCGGGGGGAACAACCCATCTCCCTTGCTGGGACAGAGCAAGGACAGAGGTTTGCCTTCTCATTCCTGCTCCGTGGCTCTGTCCACAGTTTCCCCCTCACTGGCTCACAAAACTTTCCTTGCTAAAGGTCCTTTCTGCTCCTTTTTTCCTCCTCTACTTCCTTCTCTTTCCTCGCCTCTGTTTTTAAAATTTCACCTTAAAAAGAAATGTTTAAAAAAACTCCTGCTCGTTAGAGGACATTTGGAAATGAAAGAATAAGTCGCTCACCCCATAATTTTATTCTCTAAAGACCACTGTTGTTAACGTTTGATAACACTTCCTTTCAACCATGTCCTCTATAATTACTTTTAACAGTTGTGGTTATAATGTGATCAAAAATATATCGTGCCTTTCCATTTATTTTTCCGAGTATCACTATTTTATTTTCTGCTATTTTTTATATTATTACAAATCCTTCAAGAATTTATTTCAATGAATGATCATTCATCAAGAAGCTGTGTCCACGTTTACTTAATCATTTCCTTATGGCTGGAAACCCTGTGTGTTGAAGGATATTTTCTTTTTTTTTTTTTAATATTTTATTTATGTATTTGACAGAGAGGAACACAGCTAGAGAGGGAACACAAGCAGAGGGACTGAGAGAGGGAGAAGCAGGCTTCCCGCTGAGCAGGAAGCTCGATGTGGGGCTCGATCCTGGGTCTCCGGGATCATGACCTGAGCCGAAAGCAGTCACTTAACCAACTGAGCCACCCAGGCGCCCCGAAGGATATTTTCTTAATATCAATTCTGAGCAGTGCGGATAGTGACCTGTAAGCATGAGCATCCAAAGCTGATTGTTAGAAAAAGCAAAATTGCTTTCTGAGTCCATCAAACCAGTGTTGATCTCACAACATAAGCATGCCCATTTCACAGCTTCGCTTTTTAAAATGCACTTAATTTAAAAAAATAAAAAATAAGAAAAATAAATGCACTTAATTTAAAAGCTGACTTAGGGCAAAGGTGAACCATAGTCTCTTTTGGTCACTATGTTTGTTTACGTGGTATAAAAAATAATTGAAAGCGCCTTCTTTTACTGAATTGTCTTATTTATCAAAGAATCTTGGAGATACATAGGCATTTGTACATAAACAAATCTCAAATCTCATAGGCATTTGTACATAAACAAATCTCTCTCTTAGTTAAAAAAGAAAAAAGACTTATTTTTACCCATTTCTCACTATTGATTAGGTAGGGGCATGGAGTTCTATGCTGAAGTTTGTGAACTGGTCCAAAAAACCAAACAGACTGGGATGTGTGGAATCAAGGAGGTGTATAGTCAGCAAAGAAGTAAAGAATGAAAATAGCCCAGTAGAGTTCATCCTTCGTTACACTGGCTTGGACAGCCACAGATAGGCCCTTGGAATAAGAACTGAGCATATGATGTTCTGCGGATGATAAAAAGCATCCTGAATGGAAGCCAACATGGTCATTTCTAGTGGAGAGAGAGCGAGAGAGACCCAGAGAGACCCAAGGAACCCTTGCTGAAGGAGGGGTCATAGACATTTGGTTTCACTCCCTGTTGGGGAGTCAGTCCATGGGCTCATCCCTGTAAGTAGAACATGAAATGAAAAGGGACCAGGTCACCTGATTATGGAGCTCATTGAAGCGAGCATTGTGGTTGTGGGAAGGAGTGGTAGCTGGTCTGTGAGCTTCTTAGACCCTGAAGCTTCCGAGACAGTTCTCTTGCGTGAATTGACTATGCCATTTTGTTTTCCACCCCACCGTATACCCTTTCGTCTTTCCCTGTTTGCCCCTTACTGCTATCTTCTTCCAGGTGAACATGCCTACAAGTGTTCTTGGTGCTCATTTTCCACCATGACAATCAGCCAGTTGAAGGAACACTCCCTCAAGGTCCATGGCAAAGCCCTGACCCTCCCCAGGCCACGGATCGTCAGTCTGCTCTCCTCCCATGCTCACCACTCCTCCCAGAAAGCTACCCCGGCCGAAGAAGTGGAAGACTCTAATGGTAATGAGGGGCGTCCTCGTCCTAGCTCACCACCCAGGCTTCAGGGGGGCTGGGATTAATTGCCAGTCATTCTTTCTAGAGGAAAATCAAATACAAAACCATGAGGGATTCAAGTGAAGGAAGAAACATGGAAAGGTTGTAATGCTATAGAAATTGGAGGGACCGTGAGGTGCCCTCCGTGAGTGTCTGGTGCCCTGGCCAAAACGTCGGTCTGAGCCCGTGTGAGCGTTGCTTGTGGAAGGAGCGCTCTGTTTGCATGGACGAGTGTTGGCGTCTTCTATGTGGTTGTGAGCAAGAAAGTGGATAGGATACCAGGCAGATTTATTTCTTTGTTTACTTAGTTACTTACTTATAGCCTGTTGTTCTTAAAAAAAAAAAAATACCCTGAAAAACAAAATAAGGTGCAGTGAAGAGTCTAGGGGGGGCATACTATGCTACACAGAATTCAGAGGAGGAGAGGGAAGGAGGACGGAGGGGCAAGTCTGTCTGATTCTGTCACAATTTGGGGGTCGTGTTGTGATTTCTGATAGTCAGAGGTTGTTGAGGAAGGAGTGTGTTAACTGCCGAGGTTTGGAGCTTCAGAAATACAGAAAGCCCTGGAGGGGTCTCCTTGCTGGCAGTGTACCGAGGGCTGTGAGGTTGGGGGAGGGAGGCAGGTGTGACATAGTGAACCAAAGGACAGCTTGTTGTTTTGATAGACCAAGAAGCAGAAGTGTTTTAATTGCTCAGCTTGCCTCAGGGGATTGCAGAAATCAGGTGCTTAGGACAGGAGGAAGCCTGCAGATTCTCGGGGATCTGGAAGATCCCAGAGCTCCTCCCTCGCCTGCCCCCCCAGTAACCAGACGTCTCCTTCCAGCTCAAGTTCTTTCCAGCTGGGAATACACTGTTGCCGAGGTCCCATTCTTGGGAGGAGCTTAGTGGACTGGAAGGAAACTTCATGGGCTCTTGGCAACAGACGATTGGCTTTGAGTCTGACTTCTCTTGATGCCAGTTGTATTTTCCCGGGTAGTCGTGGCTTCTGCACTCTTGTAGAGTTGAATAACGATACTAACTCCATTATCTTGAGAGAGTAAGGAGAAAAGGCATACATGTTAAATGCCCTATACAACATCTGACACGTGGTGGGTATTGAATAAATGGTCATTTTTCTGCTGTGATTCTCATCCTGTGCAGTTTTGGCCGTGGGGGAGGCCATTGATAACAAGTGTGAATCTGGGGTTATTTTTAATGTAAGGGTTTAAAAAGAGAGCCTCTTCAGGTAACCTGAAGATCTAACAGCTCAGTGCGTCAACATGGCCTGATTATCAGATTATCCAAAGAGTAAATGAGTAATCTTCCTTCATGAGGTCTGCAAAGAGACAGCTGTGGGGGGAGAGGGGAAGGCAAGTCCCGAAGCTAAAGCTGCCTTTACTGAGTTAGGAAACTTGGTGACCTCCCCTTTCTGGCATCAAGCATGTGTGAAGCACAAGAGCTCCTTACTGACCAGTTTCTCTGTCCTAAAGGACTTTGACTTACCAAGGAAGGCTTGTTATTTTGGCGGTGGCTTCTAACAGTCTTCTCGACTGTTGTGTAGTAGTTCGGAGTGTAGGAGGAAGCCGGGTGTGTGGCGGTGTGTTCCCGGGAAGACTTCGAGTCTCGGAGCTGCGGGGACGGGCTAGGGGCAGGGAGCCTATGCGGAAGGGGATGGGAGATGTCCCCCTTGCGCCTTGACATGCTGTTCATTGGAAGAAGTGGGGATAGTGCGACAAAGGGCAAAATGTCATTTGATGTGAATTGTAACATCTTTATTCACGTGATTTTTAATTGATTGCTTTCTTCTGAAATGGCAGCTACACGCGCAGAGCCATCTGGGTGAAATCCACGCACCCACACGCCGTTTCCAGCAAGGGCTTCTCCTAGGACATTTCTCTCCATGTCGTACCTTTATTTCCCCCTTTGCCTTCCTCCCTCGAACTGTGGGCCTCAGTCACGGCACGGCAATCCTACCGACCTCTCCTCCACCTGTGTCCATACTCTGCCAAGAGCTGTGCTCTGTACAGAAGAATCCTAAATGAATACAGTACCATTCTGGTCGTCTGGCAGCTTAAAACCAAATATTGAAAAGAGCCTGTGGGCATGGGTTTGAACCAACCATAACCCTAAGCCTGAGGTCTCACCTTTTCGGGAGTGATTTCAGAGCCTTGGAAGTGAGACGAGGTTGGGACTTTGGGGCAGGTGGTCGCGGAAACCAGCTAGTAGGACGTTAACTCTCTGCCGAACACAGACAGTCCATCTTTAATCTACCACAGGAAGATAAAAGTGTTTTCTTTTCCCTTCTATTGAAAGAACTCAGCAACTGCGAGAGCCCTGGGTGGCAGCTATGTAGTGAAGCTCACACTGAAGTCATTGGACTTGTCCTGGTTTTAATGTATATAAATAACCTTTATCAGTGGGTCAGCAGTGATTGGTTTAATTTGATGGGGGAAAGAAAACTTGATTAGAAGGTGGGTAAACAGAAAGAAGACATCAAATGGGCTCTTCTCATGAATGAATCATTCAATGGAAAGAATAGTCGTGTATTCGTTCCACAAACATTTTCTCAAGTCCTTACCATAGGTCTTGTGTAGCTTTGGATGCCCAGGAATGACTGAAGAGGTTGAAACTGGGAGGACTATTTGTTAGGGAGCTGAGTGGTGGATTCCTAGAGACAACTAAGTCTGGGGGATGAAAAAACAGCTGTGGGGCCAGACAGAAGGCTCTAAACCATGCCTGGAGTGGCGTTTCAAACACGCATGTGAAATCCAGTTGCACATTTTAATAGGGAGAAGCTCTGGAGCTGTTGGCTCTCTGTTCGGGTTTCCCACACCGCAGATGCCAGGACACTGTGAACACAAGCACCAAAAATGTGTTGCAGGCCGGGGGGGAGTAGAGAGCCATAAAACCAGGGAAATCAGCAGTGTGCCGTGCTAGGGATGGGAATAAAACCAGTTGATGTGCTCACTGCCGTGTTGGTCAAATGCTTGCAGTCTTGAGAGCAAGCCAGTCTTCTCTAGCAGGAGGAAATGTGCTGGAAAAGGAAGGTTCTTCCAAAGCGGCTTTCCCTCCCAACCCAGAGTGAAGCACTGCAAGGGAAGGAGCGGAGCCGAGAAGGTAGAGGGGCGATTTCATGTCAGCTGCCCGGCCACACACCTGTTCCATACATAAACAGAGCTCTTGGGCTCTGGCTGTCCGTCTTGACATGTCTCACCAGCACACAAATCCTTTCTAGATTCTCTGTGATCGGTTGTTGGAAGGAAGAGCGATGGCTGCACAGTGGTGGTTGTGTGTGGGATACTGGGAAATGACACGTAATCGCTATTCTAAACAGTGCATTAAGGGGAAATCAGAAGGTTGCCAACAAAAGGAAGTGCTCTGCTGTGTTTGTGTTTACTGGGTTCCTTCTGCCATAGAAAATGTAGGACTGGGTTTTATCACACTTTTTTCCCAGCCTCTGCCTGCAGGACAGAAATACGTGGCCACACACCTCTATAATACAACAAAGAAGCTAGAATAGCCTTGTTGAGGTAGGAGATTTGGTGAGGTCTAGAAGCTATACCCACACGGGCAGTAGCCATGTCACTGAAAATTGAGCTGTATCCTTTATATAAAGTCGGGCCAGTGGTGATATTTCATTATTTTCCTCCTTTGAATATCCCCCAGACACTGGATTAGTTTCATTCTTCTGTCTACCCAGTTATGCTGCATGGAATTGCTTGCTTTAGGAAGTAGCTGTTATGCTGGGTTTAAGGCAAAAATGAGATACTGAGACCAGGGACAAAATAAATGAGGTGAGTGAGGATAACATAGGTCATTAGTCTCTGCTCTAAGGGCAACCTAGGGAGAATACCATGAACCTGTAGTCACTGATACCGTTCTCTCTTTACAGTAGAGGTCTTGATACAGTCCACCCAACAGAGAAGTCTTTGCCGTTATGAATTAGCAGAAAAATGTTGTAAGGAGCTTTGTGATTATTTCTTTGTTAGAATTTTTCAGTTGGATTTTCTATTCCAAATTCTAGAATAATGCTTGATAAGCGCTATTTTTAGCCAGATACCTCTCACTAAAGGACTGTAGACACTTCTTGCCATAGCAAAGTCCTGTGCCTTACGTGCGGAGTTTACCATTGGGTCACACTTTCCCCATTCCAGAGTGGTCCTACTAGCATATAGTACCAATGCATGCTACCATCTCTGTTCTTGCTACCGCTCTCCACCACCCAGCACCTAATTTCTGCATTTCCACTCCCCGTGCCTTTGAATAGGCTCTCCTGGGAGCTTGGAAGGACATCCCCCTGTCTGCTTCTGTCTGTGAGCCTCTGACTTTCACTTTCTCTGAACACTGACTTTTACTGGTCCAACCCTCTACACTGGTAACTCTTCTATTTGTGATCTTTTCAGGGCTCTCTTTGTACTTGTAGATATGCTGCTGGTTCTGTCCCCTAATTTTCTAATGGGAGCAGTTAGGTGTAGGTACATATTAAATAGTAACTTCTTTTGAATGACCAATGAGTTCTTGGAGACATCACAGTTTTCAATCCAGTTAATTGTATTGAGTCTCTAATGTCTAACTCCATAGAACCAAATTAGGAGGGCACATTTCTTTCATTTCCATTTAAGAGTAAGTTCAAAAGGCAAACATGCAAAAAATGAAAGCTCAGGGACTGCTTTAACAGAAATGTTCTGATATGTTCTGCAAGAAGAGATCTACCTTGATGAAGGGTTTTAAACATTGTCATTGTTCTCTGCATAACGAGACCTTCTGTAGAGATGGGAAATGGAAGTTTGAAACAGCGCAAGCCTTTCCAACCCTCAGGAGGAGATGGTGTAGTAGCGCTAGAGAGGTGTCGCCTTACTCAAGTGGTCACCCATTCACAGAGCCAAGTATACACAGTCATGGACCCTGGAGTGGGCTGGCTTGTTCTCCATCTCTCTATAGTGTTCGGTTGCTGTGAAATCCAAATTCAAAGAAGCTATAGGATGGAACCGGCCGGTGGAACTCATGGATTGATAAAATTTTCTATTCATTCAAAATACCTTAAAATTTTACCCACTAGGATTTTAACATAATATATTCGTTAGAAGAGACTCGTTTTATGAGACTTACACTGGTCCGTTTCTACACAGATCAGGGGTTGGGCAGCTTTTTCTGGAAAAGGCCAGATAGAAAATATTTCTAGCTTTGTGACCCATACCATCTCTGTCATAGCTACTCAACTGTGCCATTGTAATGTGAAAGTAGCCATAAACACTATGTAAGTAAATGGACATGGTTGTATTCCAATAAAACTTTATGTACAAAACCAGGGAAGGCCAGATTTGGCTTATGGGCAGTGTGTCACCCACCTTTGCCCTAGATAATTAGGGGTGAAGGGCGGGGATTACAGCCATACCCATGAAATCAATCTCATCTTTAATAAATGTCATCATCAATCTTTATATATAACACGGACTATTCCTAGATGCCACTTGCAATATAACTTGACCTAAATATATTCCGTACTTCATATATGAAATGTAGGACATTAGATAGAATTTTAAAAATATTAGCACATGAATTACATTTAAGCTTAAGAGAAAATCTTCTAAGAATTATGTTGAGTCTAGCGCCGCGCTATCAACTCATTTAACCTTGACTACAGCAATACTTGACACTTAAAAATTAAAATCTGAGATGCCTCTTGTCAAAGAGAAGCTTTTCAGATTTCTAAATAGGTCAGACATAAAATTCAACCTTTAAGAGGATCCAATTAGTTGCTAGGGCATCAGACCTTCCACACAGGTTCCAATTGCAATCAGATTTCTCTTGGGGTGAAGGAAAGAAGAGGTGGTTTCTTTAAAAATGACAATGAAGTGGAGACTCTAGAGTGAATAATTGTGAAGTATAAAGATTTCCATCATTTCTAACACATGGGACACAAGGCATCATTTTAATGGCTTGACCATGATTTTAATAGGTTCACTGGTCATAAAAATTATCGGACCAGAGAAGAGTAACCTTCCCTTTTTGACCTCAGAACTTCTACATGAGAATGCGATCTGGAGTTTATTTTAATGCTTATTATGAAGAATGACATTTCCACCAGAAAGATTTAGAGGTTTGCGACGCCAGTGAGGCCGTGATACGGTGATTCTGGATCTCTTGTTGTACGCCCAGTGGTCTTCAGACATTAAGCTGTTAGAACTTGGCATCCATGGCAAACACGAAACCCCAGAATCACCAGCACCCCGAAGTCACGTATCACGTGATAGACCCTTCCCAAAGAAACCACCTGCCTGAGACTTTGTGCATTAGCCACAGTTTCATGTGCGAAGGATTAAAAAACATTTCAAGTGTAAGCTTTCTGTGTCCTGGGAACTTAGTCAACTAGCCCGTCTCCCTCTTCTCATGCCAAGAAAAACATTTGTTCATCCGAAATACCAGCATATATTGCCGAACTCACCCAGAGCTGGTTCCTAGAACACCAGAGTTTGCTTCCTAACTCCATGGCTGATTTTTGCATCTTTTGGTGGATGGAGTAGATGTTATTACCTTAAGTGTCCTAGAACCTATGGTGTGGAAAGTAACTGAAAGAAAGAAAGAATCTGTTTTATTCTTCGGCAGAAAATATTTTCTGTTATTGGTCGATTAATCTAAAACGACTCATCTTGGTTCTTTTTGGAAAGAAAGAATTTTCCTGGAATACCCTCATCACGTTTTGTTTCTCTGGAACTGTAGCTAGGTATCTTAGCCCAATTACATTTGAGATAAAATTTGATAAAATTCTTCTCTTGAGACGCATGATTCTATAGAGGTCCTCTCCTCGCTTTCAAATACTGTTGTGCTCCAGAGGATTTTATGCAAGCGTATTGTATTTTAGGGGACCAGCTTGAGTGAGGTATGATTCAGAGGTAGAGATCCTGGGACAGCCTTGCTGTATCCAGCAGAGGGCATGTCCTAAGCAAGAATATGTATGTGAAAGAGATTTTTGTTTTCAGGTGCAGAGATGGGAAGAAGATGCTAGAAATAATATTTTGGAAACAACCATTATTTTTAGAAATAAATTATATGTGTTTTGCTAACAGAGACAAGGAAAGCGTTCTAAATCGTATACACATTTCCCTGTTAACACTCATTCGTCAACCTAAATGACATCCTATGGAAAAATCTCGATTGTGGTGGTTACAAAAAAATGGACACTAGAGATTCGGATAGCAGGATCTGCTTGACTTTTGCTGGATTCACTCCCTCGTAGTCTGTGCCCGGGAAGGGGTGAGTTCCTGCCACACGGGTTCTTTACTTTGCAAGCGGTTTCAGAGCCATCAGTTGGGCCCAAAGGAGATGTTTGGCTGTGTGGACAGCGCCCGGCTAAGGTTTTGTTTACCAGTACACTGCTCTTTGAGAAGTCATTCCAGGCCTAGGTTCTTCAGCTTCCTCGGGCACACAGAATATTCTTAGATGACTCATGCAAGCCACCCTCCTTATGTCATCTTCTATTTTAATGCACCATGATCCCTCCGCCAAAGCCAGTCAAGCAACAAGCCTTCCAAAGAACCCTTGATCTAGTCCTTGGCTTTTTCCCCTTGCCAACTGTTTTTCCCCTCCTTGACCAGTTTGAAAGTCATCCATTCTAGTTTTGCCATAAAGTGTTCTTCTCTCTGGCTCTTTTTTAATTCCTAAGTGATACGGTTAATCATTTTTATTTTTTAAATTCTGCTGATTGCCAGAAATTTGTCATCTGGTTTAATATGTCTGAGGAATCAGGGGTACAAATTGTTAGTCTCATTTTTATAGAGCAGGAGATGGATACCCTGAGGAGGAGTCTAAGAGTCACAAAACGTGTGTGTGTGGTGGAGCTTGTCTGAATCCAAAGCTGGTGCCCTGAACCTTGGTGTCATCTCGTGGCATTCTTGTAGCAGAAATGCATATCCATACACGATCAGAGTGGTTTAGGGATAACCTCCTCTTCCATGTTTGGGGATCTTGGAATTTTCCAAAGGAAACTAAAGGCAAGTTTTTATTATTGATTGATATTTAGGCCTTAGGTTAATAGGAAGCCAGATAGTGTTAAGTTAGAACAGAATATATTTTAAAATACGTGGGTCTATATTTAAAAAAAAACAAAAAACAAAAAACAAAACAGAATGATTCCCCTTCGTATAATAAATATCAGGCATTTAAAAGCTTCAGGTGTGTATGTGTGAGAGAGAGAGAGAAAGAGATAGAGAGAGAGATACATGTTTAGGATGGCACTCTCAGAATCAGATAAGGCCTTTGAGGTTTTGCCAATCAAAAATCCATTAATTGTGTTAATTTTAAGGCTCACTTATTACCTAAAATATTTGTATTTTTTTCCTGCTGCTTGAGGCTTAATACATTTGAAATATTGGCAAATTGTCCATAAGTTAAATGACAAAATCAAGATTACAAACTGTCTAGACTGTTCTGAGTACGAGCTATAATGAGATTTTGCTAGGTGATAAATATAAAATATGCTGGGTAGCTTCTGACCCTCATGCTGTCTTCCAGTACTAGACTTGCCAAATATCCTTAATATTGGTGTTTATCATATCTGTCTCCCTGGCTCAACTGGGTTCTCTCTGAGGTCAAGGACTGTTTCAGATCCCTAACGCTTGGCAGGCCATTCAGTAAATATTTGTTGATTTGAATTAGGGCAGCAAAATGAACCACACACAAGGAGACCTGACACAACAGTAGTTTGTATGTGGAAAAGTCTGGGACTCACAAGTGTGAGCTCAGTTGTGCCACATACTGTTTGGAAAACTCCCGTGGCATTGGGCTGCGTGAAGACCTGTTGCACAGGGCACACTTGTCACACCTGTCTCCTCCAGTTAACTAACCTTAGCCTTCTCCCCAGTGACAACGCCATATCCCTTTCTATAACCAAAGTGATTCATCTCTTTCCTCCAAGTGGCCAAGGAGAGGGAGCACATACCTTACTCGCTGCCACCTCTTGAGAATATTTCTGCTTCCTTCATTTAATGGTCCTTCTCAAATACTTGCTCTCTGCTGATTTCCTCCTCCTGATGTTCTGGAATGTTCTTTCAGTTTTCTCAGTGAACTCAGTGCCAGGTCCACAGCTTTCCTTTTTATTCCAACCGTGATCATTGTGCTCTGGAATTCCAGTATACTAGACTCAGTGATAATGACCCCACAAATAGCTGGTTTCTTCAGGTCGAGAGACTTCACCTCCTTCCTGACTGTGCTCCAACCACCATTCCCCTGTGCCTGAATCCACCCTAACTGCTTCGCCTGTAGCATCTCAAGCTCTAAATTCTCTGTGACCAGGGCTCCTGGGTGGCTCCGTCCATTAAGCGTTTGCCTTTGGCTCAGATCATGATCCCAGGGTCCTGGGATGGAGCCCTACATGAGGCTCCCTGCTCAAGGCAGAGCCTGCTTCTCCCTCTCCTTCTGCCTCTCCCCCTGCTTGCTCTCTCTCGGTCTCTCTTTCTCTCACTCAAATAAATAAAATCTTTGGGGGAAAAAAAAAAAGATTCTCTGTGACCTCTCTACCTACCCATTTCAGAGGGGCTTTCCCCAGCCTCCTGTGTCTCTAACTTGCCAGACCCCAACTCTAAAGAACTCTCACTCTACGTCTTCTGATTCTAGTCAGTCTCCCTGGCTCCAATTCCAAGCACTTCTGATCTGTTTTCACAGTTATCTTTGTTCACCACAAATCCGACTTACTTGAAAGAATAGAGTTGAGCTTATTCAGATCTCTCCCTTTATAATGCCAGTTTCCCTGCAAGTACACGAAGTTTTTCTCTAGAGTGAAAGCTCCCGGAATGGAGTTCCGACGGCTGTGTTAGAGGTTGCTGGTCTCTGCGGTCTCTCTTGCCTGCCCCGCCTGCCCCAAAGCTACCGGCAGAGAAATGGCGGGAGCCACTCTGTCGTTAATAGCTTGGCAGTCACACAGGATTGTGCTTGTGCATTGTGATTTTACTGTTACTCTGTTTTGCAGTTATTTTAAAAGTTTGCCCATGGGTAAGTTTTTAATTAGGAATACAGAGAGGGGAAGCTGAGGAAATCCACTTCTCCCTTGCATGCAAGCAAGAATAATGCCCCCAACATTGTCTGTTAGAAGAGACCACAATTGTGATAACTAAATAAAAGGCAGTGAATTGTAAGGAAAATTCCCGACTAACACATTGAAAGTGGTAAGTCCTGTATATTGTATGTCAATAATAAGATCATTTTTGCTAACATAGCTACAGTATACTTTTGTGTCTTGCTTATGTTACCTACATCATGAAATAATGGAAAGCATCACCCTTTAAAAAATTTAATTCTATTTGAAAGATTTTTTTTCTCCTTATTCTTTTATCAGTGCCTTTGATTTTATGTGCCTCTCCAACCCTGTAGCTTAACAAAAAGGTTTATGATCCTTTTCACTATATTTCTCCCTCTTCTAATTTCCTGGGATATCATCTAAATCATGTTATGCCTCGGGAAGAAAGTTGAGAACATAGATGTTCGCCTCTCGTGTGTTACCGTAGCAGAAAGAGTTTGAGAACTGTAGGATGGAGGGGTGGTGGTTCTGGGCAAGTCAAGGACAGGCTTAAGATTTAATTTATTTATGTACGTATTTATTGGCCATTTTCTAAACTGCGAGAAATCAATCAATCAATAAAAGGTGCGAGAAAGGAGTTTTGTAACTCATATACCGAGCAGGTGGGTGGTTTGCATACTAATCGTCACACTCCCAGTAAAAGGAGGTGACTGTCTTTGAGCTGGCCATGTAAAGTTGAAAAGTGCCCAGGGCCACGGGGCCAGACCCCCCCTTGCAGAGCAGGGGAGCGGCTCTGGGCTTCCGGTGTCTGCAAGGGGCGTGAGGGTTACTGACTCCAACAGGTTGGTGACATCCAGTTAAACATCAGAGCCCGTCCCAGGTGCACCCGGGCATTCTGGGGGCAGGACTCCCTGCAGGCACTCATCCTCAAGGGAAGCATCCACATGTCCCAGGGAACCTCTTCCCCAGCTTATAACTGTTTATTTTTAGTGGAATTTTGGAGGCGTGCTAGGTTCTGGCTTTGAGTGTGTCTCTTCTGGGTTCATTTTAACCGAGCAAGGCAGCTGGAGCTTGGGAAGATTAGGAGCAAATGATCTCTCGGGAAACCAGTTCTCTGTATAGATCCTCTTTAACAGTCTGCATGGGAAATGTTGGGCCCCTGAGTTTGAGGTCTGGCCTGAGAGCTGCTGTAGGCCCAGATTGAGGAATCCATCCCTGCAGGATCCCACGAGACACCCACCTGTGCAGCCTTTGGCAGAGGTCCTGTCCACCTCCCTCTCTCCTGAGTGTGCTACAATAAACCATTTGCCTTCTCCGAATCTCCATTTCTCATATGTAAAATAATGATGATGCCTCCTTTGTGGGGTTATTTCAAGGATCAAATGAGATAACATATGGAAATGCTTTCATATTCTAAGTTAGTGTAGGAATATTAGTATAAAAGTAGTATAGTAGAAGCAGATTTCTTGTCAATTTATAATCAGTTGTCATTATGCAGATGATGGATAAGGGTGTTTTTGTTTTTTTTTTAATAAAGCAGGGGAAAAAAATTCATGTTTTGCCTTAGAAGCTGAAAGAAATCTCTTCAAATCATGAGCTGTTTCTTGGGAGTCTTAAAATAATTCAGTGTTTGGAGCATGTTGTTTAATCTGGAGCCCTTATGATCAAATTTTATTTGAACTTTGGGGCTTAACTGAAACCCTCCACACAAGAAAGTCCTTAGCAATGGGTGCCCTAATGGGCTGGTGAAAAGCACTGAAAAGTCCCATGTCCGACATCATCAGTATCATTATTACCGGCCCTAATCAATACATATCTTTAATTAATGGTAACTATTGTTTACTGAAAGTCTGTGGAGTGAGTACTTTACAGGCGGCATCTCATTTCATTTCATCCACACAGCAATCCCCACGAGACACAAACGTCCATAACTAGCTTCCTCCCGTTTGCAGAAGGAAGAAAAAAGGCTTAAGAATGGTCATGGTCACTTCCTGGCAGATTTGGGATTAGGATGTGTGTCCACCTGACTCCAAAGCCGTGTCCCGTATGTCACACCATTTCCCTAAACCTCAGTTCTTAGAGTTATTGTTTTTCCCCTGGAAAGTCTGAGTAAGGGAGCTCTCGGAGCCCCAGGAAAAGGCTCTGTGTTTAAATATTAAAACCATTCTTGGATATAACCTTCTGCATTTTGATTCTGCAGTTGTCTTAGCCTCCAGATCTCTTGAAAAAACCAGTATACCCAACTTACAGTCCCTTGCCACTTCTTTTCTTAAACGACTGGAATCCACGTTCTGCTTTCAGCCTTTCATTGAAACCACTCTTTTTTTTTTTTTTTTTTTTAAGATTTTTATTTATTTGACAGAGAGAAACACAGCCAGAGAGGGAACGCAAGCAGGGGGAATGAGAGAAGGAGAAGCAGGCTTCCTGCTGAGCAGGGAGTCCAATGTGGGGCTCGATCCCTGGTCTCCAGGATCATGACCTGAGCCGAAGGCAGTCGCTTAACCAACTGAGCCACCCGGGCGCCCCTCATTGAAACCACTCTTATGAAGAGACCTCTTACCAGCTAACTCCAGTAACAGTTTGTCTGGGAAGGAGTCAGTCCTTCCTTCTTCGCACCTGCCACCGCCTCCTCCCTCTCTCCCTGTCTGGCATCCCCGGCGTGTGACTCTGGCCCCTCGCACAGTAATGGAATGGCTTGCACAAGGCTTGACGACGACTCCACACAAGTCCATAGCCTCTGCTCCTGCCTCACCCTTCTTTTTTTGGCCGTGGCATTTAAAACTGCTGACTTTCCTCCCAGAGGAATTCTCCTCCCATCGTTTGGGACCTGCTGTCTCTTTAAGACTCTCCTCCAGCCTCACTGGTAGTACCTTGTCCTTACTCTCTTGTCACCGGTCTTCCCCCTACTGCCAACATACCGGGCCAGTCCTCTGCCCTCTTGGTCTGGTCCTCAGAGGTCCCCTTCACAAACACATGAAATTCAACTCATTATTGAAATGATGCTGCCAAAGTCTCAACCTCCAGCCCAGCCTTTCAGGTTCAGCTCCAGCCTTCTTCTCTGTCTGCTTCTCCCCTTCTGTCTCTGGGGGTCTCATGTGTCCTTCACCTCAGAAGTTCTGAAAGGGAACTCCTTACCTTCTTGTCTGTCTACCAGCAGTAATGACAGACAGCTGGACTCATCTGCATCTTCAGGTCTTGGCCCACAGTCCTTCAGCTGCTTGGCTGCCCACAAAGTCCTATTGTCCTGTCTCCTGAGGTCCTCTCACAGCCCCGCCCCCCACCTTCCCCTCCTTCCCACACTCCTTCTTACCCGCAGCCATTCCCATACCCCTCCACCTGCCAGTTCCTCTCTTCATCCACTCCGCGCAGGGTTGAGTCACATTATTCTACTCCAAAATCTTTAACCACTGTGCATAGCCTGTTTTAAAAAAAAAATTCCTGCCGTCAACATTGTCCATGCTCCTGTCCAGCTGCCCTCCTGACTTGCATTCCCACACCTCCACACCCTGCTTGTCCGAGCCATGTGCAGGCTCCTTCCCTTCCATGGTGCCTCTCATGATGTCCCTGATGTGTCCACTCTCTCATCTCCGAAATCCTCTGGTGCTGTGGCCTGCCTCTTTTGGGGACATGTGTGGTCCATTCTGCCAACTCTGTAATATTACTGGAAGAGGAGCTCATTAGAGATAGGGATTTTTGTTCTGCTCATCTTTATATTCTAAGCATCTGGCATAGGGTTACTTTCTTCTGAGAGTAGCTGTCCTATAAATGTAAAATGAAAGTTGTATCCTATAATAGCTATTAAATAGCTTCAAGCAGCAAACCTAGATTTAATTTTTTTTTTTTTCTCACTGCAGAGCCCCATTGTCTTTCAGTCATCCTGCTAACAATGAATTGAAATGCCCGTGGGCATCTGCTCTTCTTTGGGGGCTCACTCATTTGCAGTGTGTGCTGTCATCTCCCCTACCAACCCAAGAGCTCTTGAAATAAGAGATCTGATGATCCTTTGTATCCATTGAAGACCCAACATAATAGTAGTTCTGTATGTTATGAATAAACAAACCATTTATATAAAGCTAACAAATCAGAAGAATATTGGATCGCTTTACAAACTAATATTTTGACCATTGGGTTGAGTCTAAATGAATGCAAGAAAATATGTATTGCGTCCTTGGCTTGACACATGGTTGTTAAAACTAAGGAGCAAAATACAGATCTAGAAACTTCTGGCTGTTGTGGAGGCCCTGTACTGGGGACGCAGACCACAGGATTTGGGCCGACACCAACGTGTTTCTTGTCTTTGTCAGTGTGTAGACACAGGATGCCATTCGGTGTCCCGTGCCTCCTTGTTACATTTTTCCACATGAAGGGCCAGTAGGGGCAGGAGAGGTAGCCTGTTGGTTTTCTGTAGGGCCATAATCTACCAGATATAAATGTAGAAACAATAGGAACTAAATTTCAGGCGAAATGCTTGCAACCTGCTAGTAAAATCCAGAGCAGAACGGGTGCGACATAGATGTTTTCTACTTAACAAAGTGAAGTGTGTGGCATCACAGGCTGCCGCTGATCTTCCCTTGGCCGTTAGGAGCGCGCAGCCGGCTGGTTTTCCTCACAGTGCAGATGCATGGATCCCAAGCCGCCTTCCCCATCTGAACTCATTGGTCAAGGGCTGTACATGCAAGTTAGAAACACAGAAAAGGTAAAAATATGGAGCCTCTGTCTCACCTGGTTCCTGCTTAAAACCCTCTAGGGGCCGCCTCCTTTGCCTTCAGAATAATTTCCAAGCTCAGCATGGAAGTTGTTTTCTGGGCCCCACATTTCCCTATGGGGTCATTCCTCTCCCCTCGTCCAGCTGTGCAGCAGCCGCACCGAGCGCCCTGCCTTCCCGGATGCCTGCTATCTCACACCGCAGGCCCTGCTCCTCCTTCTTCCTTCTTCCCCGAACACCCTTCTCCGTCTGTTTTCACCCTTGCTCCTTGGTATTCCATTCACTTGGGTAATTCTGACTCATCCTTAAAAACTTGAGTCTTGTTTCCTCTAGAATCCTTCCTGTCTGGCTGAGAGCCCCCCTTGGTGCTCCTTGTAGATCTCTGAGCTCTCTTTAGTGACCCCGCACTGATCCTGCTCTGCTCAGTCTACCAAGACCGTGGCTTCTCGAAGGCAAAGGCCATCGTTTTGTGTTTGCGTCTCCGGGGTATGGCAGATGACCTTGCAGGCTGTGGACACGTGACTGGAGTGACTGAATCTAGAAGTGTTGGTGTTCATGGTGCCACACACTGGCCACGGAAAGGCGGAGACATACAGACATGTGATGGCAGGGCTGCTTTGTGGCATGAGCCCTTACATTTCTCCTATTGGGTACTGGCCAAATACCCCAGGCTTGGCCAAGCCGCAGGTTCCCAAGCAAGCTTAGATGCCCTCATTAGTCATGAAATTAAATCCCCAAAATCCATGCAAGCTGAGAAATTTGAGACAAACACTCTTACAGCTAGTAGGGAAAACCAGAGAATCTATGATAGATCAGGCGGCAAGAAGTGCTGCCCAGAACAAGGGAAAAGGGAGGGAAGGGCGGGCTGCAGCGTCGGGTGGGATGGCTGGGGGAGACCATCAGTAATCATGAGGATGATTACCACACCTATAAATCAGGTACCCAAGGACCTTGCTCAAAGCTGGAGGTGAGCTTGAAAAAAAAATTTTTTTTTTTGAAAGGAAGTCAACCGCAGAAGGCTTGCCAGAAAAGTGTCTAAAGTTTGGAAGTGAAATTCGCTCTGACAACTCTTTTTTGCAGCAAGTTGATTTGTGACCATGTTGTGTGATCCGATAAAATGGGGTGAATCATGGAGTCTGTGGTGTTATTCAGGTCAAGCCCTGCCTTTGAGCTGAATCCAAGCCCCGCAGTCGCTCCCCTCCCTGCTGCAGCCATCTCCACCTTCCAAATAAGCTGGTGGGTTGTTGCCAGACATAGCAGTGCCATTGGCTCTGCCCAGAATCAGTCAGTCAAAAGAGAGCTGCCGAGCTCCCGCCACGTACCTGGAGCTGGGGTGGATATTCGTTACATCTGTTTAGAGCGGTGGAGAGACGCCCACGCCACTCCATCCTGCAGTCTGGTTAAGGAGACCAAATTCTTGCATGGGTAGAAAACACTCCGTACGAACTAGAAGGTGCTTTATAATTCAGTGCAAAATTATGTGATGCCGACTTTAATTGCTGTGGAATGGAGACCCTTAAAGCACTGCTCTGTGGGCCAGGCGCGACGCTTCCCACGCTGGCCGCCTCTGCGCGGCTCCACAAGCAGCGTGATGTTTGCCAGGGTCATGGTCTCCGTTTTCCACGTGGGGAAGTAGAGGTCTGTGTAACTGCCTTTTTCCCCAGTATTCTCTGGGCCTCGATGCGCCTCTGGGTAGATGAGAGGTTGCCTCTTTCCCAGTTGCTCCCTTGGTTTTCCCATTTCATAAGGTCATAGTGAAAATCAGCAAGAGACCTCGTAAGAAACCCTTGACACGGGTGCTAGCCTGAGAACTGGTGGAGGCAGTGGAAGGTGACCTGGATCTCACCAGCTGTCCCTCTGCCTTCCTGGAGGCTTTCGCCCGACACCTGAGCCCAGCCCCACTGAGTAGAAGAGCTGTCTATCCAAAGTGAGGAACCTACTGCTTTGACAGTGATTAAAAAATGTAGGGTTTTCTTCCACGGCATGGGAATAGGAAGAAAAGAAAAGAAAAATGGTAAGAAACCCACCAGGTTTGTTGGTTAGGAGACTCCCGCTGCTGGGCGACAGTTTTAGAGAAACTCTGTGCTTTGAAGTGTGGCTGCTTGTTCTATTCTGGACACATCATTGCCTTGCTCACCTGATTTCCATATCATCACTTAGAGCTCTACACATATCTAAATATATATGCTTATACTCAGATGTGTTCTTTCTCCTGATTATCTAATCTTTGAAGAAATCGCTACAATTGTTCCCTGCCTGGGCTGACTGCACCGTTCATAGCAAGCCGTCCATTGTGACCAACTCCTTGAAGTCAGTAGGCATCTTCCCTCCAGTCAGGTCTTGAGGAGGAAGCTCAGTGGCCTTGCCCACAGCCTGTGAGCTCTCAGTGCCATGTGAAGTTGAAGCAAGCTCTCTACAGTTGAGGCCAAGTCACTGATATAAAGAGGCTTTTGTACTCCTAGTTTTGCATTGGATTTTCGGTGTGGTAAAGACATCTACAAGATCTAAACGAGCAGCAGGAAACATTACTTCCTCATCACACAATTCAAAAGAGTCACAGGTGAATTTTGCATTTCGTATTGTAAGAGCTTCTCAATTAACAATGCCAGATGCCACCCAGAGTTTCCGCCAAAAAAAAAAATTAGAAAAAGCCTCCTTTACCACAACATTTATTCGTTTCCCAACAAGTTTCCAGCCTGCTTCAAGGAGGCTTTTTAAGAACACACGCTCTGAGTTACAAATAACGTTTTAGTGCAGAAGGGATACCTATGATGCTTGGTAATGACTGTGGCAGAAAAGGAACATGTTTTTGAAACTGGGGCACAAAGGAGCCCCAGGTTCTCTTCTGTTTCTCCATGAACTGGCTGGGGAACTGGAGGCCATCTCATCTCCACTTTCCCAAACCTCCAGAAGTCTCTATGCAAAAACCTCCTCTGTGCTACATACCTGGGATGAGGGTGCGTGGACAAGAGAGAAAAACTGGTAAAATAATTTATGTGGTGAAAATATAGTGATAGATGTGGGCAAGGAACTCATGAATGCTTTCTCATGGATTGCAGAGGGCTCCGTTTTTGTGGCCATAGAAGTGGACTGTAGAAAGTCACGGTGCGTTCAGACAACATGGTGTCAGTTAATACCCATGCATTTTACAAACCTCTGTGCCTCTCACTGGGTGCAAAGGAGGAGGAGAGAGTTGCTTATGGGATCAACAGAAGTGTTGCTAGGTAGCCTGATATCATCCGTTTCGAAGGTTAGACTTCATAGCTGATTAGGGTCAAAAGCAGAAATGATGCCTTTGGCTTCTTGGGATGGCCATGGTTGATGAGTTTCATGCCATCCAAACTCTCAAATGTTCCAAAAGCCATTCTCCAAGTAATTCAAAAAGACCCAGGCTTGGTCCAGTAAAAATGGGTCAGTGTTTCAATGGGAAGCCTCTATCAGCCTCAGCATCCAACAAGAGAGTGCCATTTGGTTCACTGGATTTTCCTTTTAAATCCAGTTTTCCAGAGCACCTTTTTCAGTTTGAACTCTTTCTGGATCTTAGTAACATGTTAATTGAGCACCTGCTTTGTGCCAGACCATGAGCTAAAAGTTCTGGGGTATATGAACTTTAAAGAAGTTACAGATGGATGGATAGCCTATTTTCAAAGAGATCCTGGTTGAGCAGAGGTAAAATGAATTTAGTCTTGAGCACAAGTAGGGATTTTAATAGTTGTAATTAGAAAGAGGAAGGAAGATCTTTTATTGTGATGGCAAATTTGAACTGAGTTGGGTTTTGAAAGACGGTAGAAATTGAGAAGGCTGAAAAGTAGAAGACGGGCGTTGCAAGACTGAACAATGCAGTGAAAGGAAAGCGCACAGTGGATGTCATGAGCCTTCTGTGTGGCTGCGGGGGGGATAGGTCTGGGAAGGTGCAGGAGGGCAGGAGCACCAGCAGTGCAGACTTGGGACCTTTTCCTGTTAAGACACGGTGATGGTCATGTTTTAGAAAATAAGGGAATCTTAGGACAAGAAACTTGAAAACGGAACACCTGTCAGGAACATTATGCGGTGGAAGCTAATGCATGCAGCCACAGGGCCCAAACCGCGGCCGTGACTATGGAGTAGTGAGTAGGTCACAGAGGAAGTGCCATTCAGGAGGTAGAACCAACAGGGTTTTTCACTCATGGAACCCCGTAGAGCAAAGGAGAGAAATAGCGGATTCATTCTAATTTTGTTTACTGGGTAGATGGTGAGGCCATTTGCAAAAAACCCCAGTGAGACAAATGGTTTTGGCCCCCAAACATAGGGCCTGGCGAACTGCACATCTTAGCAGATTTAGGTCAGACTTGCCTGGATCCCCCAATAGAGAGAGAGCGAGAACATGAGGCTTCATGTAAAATCAGGGCCGTTGCGAGGCCCTTGTGATGAACTTCAATATGATGGGACACAAACTCTCAAAAGAGAAGATGGCTTTTTTTTTTTTTTTGCTGTTTTTATCATTTTTAAGACTAATTTTTTGTTTTGTTTTTTTTCCTCATCTATACCCTGATCATATTTCAAGGTTTTGTTTTTACTCATCAGAATGACAGGAAGTTTTCAAAGTGTGTTTCCTTCAAGTTTGGCCTCAACCTTATTTTCAGGATTAGGCGTTTGTTTTTCCATTTGCCTCCATGACAACCAAGCCCAGAATTCCTATATATAGTCATCCAGCGCCCATTGTCCCCCTGGCCATTGTAGCATGATCTTGTGCATCCAGGCCAGAGAGCTCCACTGATGATGGAAGGTGGGGAGGTGCCGGAGTCCTTGGCCTGGAGATTTTCAAGGCACAATCAAAAGAAGGAAATAAAATAGCATGGCTGTCTCTAGAGATTTATGTTCCCCTTTAGACACTATCCAGAAGGAGTTGAAATAGCTCATGTTCCATAGCTTCGTTTCTAATATGACTTTCTTTTGGAATGGCCCATAGATAGAGAATATTTCTGAGACTCTTCAAAGGAAATGCTTGGAAAGTGGCATCGATGATTTGTAGTTGGCAGTATTCTTCTGGATGCCAAGTTGTGCTCTGTGTTAGTAGCATGAAGTAAACAACAGGTATCCTGAGAACGGAGAGAGTTGAGTTTCAAAGGGATTCAGATAGAACCTAAGAAAAATTATTAAATAAGTAAACTTTTTGAGGCTGTGAATCATCTTGACAGCATGTTGTTTTCATAACTTAAAATGATAGGTGATGGATGGATGGATAGATAGGCAGGCAGGCCTAGGTTTAAGAAAGTTGTCCACAAATTCAATCCAGCAACATTTTCATAAATACCTTGTTTCTAAGTACCTTTCTTTATGAAAGGGCTGTGAGTCTGTGTGGCCGTAAAAGCATGTGAGGTACTATTCCTGCCAATCTAAAATACAAGCTCCACAAGGATCCTTGGTTTTTTTCGCTGATGTATCCCAAGTGCTTTGAGGTGCCTGGCACACAGAAGCCTGTCAGTAAACATTTTCTGAATTAATAGAAAACTGGGAGCAAATATACAGACTGATACAGTAGAAACTCTCTTATTTGATGTGATCAATACCCACCTCAGTTATATTTGAAAGTCACTAAATGCAGGAAATCGTTTTTAAAATGTCTTAAGCATTTTATTTTCACCCACAAAATAGATTCATTCACCAGTATTGTGATGTAGGGTCAAGTGTATGTTTTGGAGTCCTTCGATTGAAATTCCCCATTTCCTCAACGGCATAAACCACAGGCACCTATGTTGTATCTTGTGTTACTTCACATTCAGCTCCTTTTAAGTGGAGTGGTAATTTAGACATTTGTGGTACTGTCTTAGAGCAGAGTCCTTCTAGATCTTTATGTTCTTAATCTTTTATAGTTGGTCTTGCCAAAACATAATTTGACATAAAATTTTTTTTTAGCAACTTGACATTATCAAGTCTTTCCACAGCATTCAGTGTAGCTTTCATAGAAATGACACTCTGTGTCCACATTTCATCATTTTCGGTCATATTAATGACATCGAACAAGCTCAGTAGCAAATAAAACAGGTACGAAGAAGTCTGGGAGCAAATTTAGTGGATTGTTAGCATCAGCTCAGCTGTTGGAAGCAGAGATGGATGGGCCTGCTGGAGGGTGAGCCCGAGGACCAGTCCAGAGGCTGCTGCCTTCGGTCTTCTTGGGTCAGGATGTTTTAGGGTGAGAGGCATTGATCTGGCCAAAGTGACAGTGGAGGTTGCTTAGGGGACCACGTGAGTGTAATGTGAGGTGTAATGAGAGCAGGGTGAGAAACCCGATGTGTCTGTGCTGACAAAGCACTGAGAACAGCATCCTGCTGGATCGTCGAGAAGAGTCATCGCAGTGTGCCTGACGTTTCGGCTGAGCTCTGAAGGGTGGGGAGGTATTTGCCAGGCAAAAAGAGGAGGAAGAGCCCTTGTTGAGCCTAGTGAATGACTCCCAGCGATGAAATAGGCAAAATGTACAACTGGGAATTGGGAATGAGCTAGAAATGAGGCTGAACACCTGCTCTGGGGCCAGACTGAGGAGCTCTGCATACTCCATTCAGGAATCAAGACCTCGCCTTTGGGCCTGGTGGCATGACCGTCATAACCATGTGAGTGATGACAAATGTGATGCACATGCCGGCCAGATTAGGACAGATATCTGAGGAAGGAAGACCAGACGGGAGACTGTTCGAGCTGCCTGTACAGGATATGAGGCCCTGAATGAACAATGGGAAGGGAAGGCCTAGAGAGGGAATGGTTGGAGCTGAGCAGAACACAGGTCTCTAGGACAGAGTACTTGGCCTAAGTGCTGTTGCCAAGGACAGTTGGGAGGATGAATCTCACAGCTGAAGCTAGAGCAGAGTCGGGGAGCCATTCGCTAGCATTCAGACATGTGGACAAAAGAACAGAAGGGCAACAGGAGAAGAGTGGGCAAAGAGGAGATCGGTCTTCAGAGCCTCGGGTTTAAGGAGTCTGACTTTTTGTTCAGCGTTAGATGAAGACTCAATCATCTCAGTGCTCGCTGGGTTTCTCGTGGCAACAGGATTCTCCCGTCCCGTCAGATACCCAGGTCACTAGCACAGACGAGAAAACATGTAGACTAATTTTGTCCTTTGCCCACGTATATTAGCAGTTGTGTGATAGAAGTGTGGCATTCCAGAAGTTTCCCAGCTGTTTACTAAAGTAGATCTTTAACTGCTCTCTTGGTGTTGTTAGTGGCCCTTCTCTGGTGTTCTGATTTCTTAACTGAAAATAGCTGTATTTCCAACACTTTGAGGGTCCCATACTTTGGATATTTATAGTCGTTGCAGTTAAATTATCCATAGGTAGTACTGGTTCCTTCTACTACCAAATTTGAGTTGCTAAATCAACCTGTGTTTCTTTCTTTCTTCTTTTTAACAGGGTTACTCTAATTTTATTTATTTTTTTAATAAACATAGAATGTATTATTTGTTTCAGGGATACAGGTCTGTGATTCATCAGTCTTACACAATTCACAGCACTCACCATAGCACATACCCTCCCCAGTATCCATCACCCAGCCACCCCATCCCTCCCACCCCCCTCCACTCCAGCAACCCTCAGCTTGTTTCCTAAGATGAAAAGTCTCTTACGGTTTGTCTCCCTCTCTGATTTTGTCCCATTTCATTTTTTCCTCTTTTCCCCCATGATCCTCTGCCTTATTTCTCAAATTCCACATCTCGGCGAGATCATATGATAATGTCTGTCTCTGATTGACTTATTTCGCTTAGTGTAATGCCCTCCAGTTCCATCCATGTTGTTGCAAAAAGGCAAGATTTCCTCTTTTTGATGGCTGCATAATATTCCATTGTGTATATATACACCACATTTTCTTTATCCATTCATCTGTTGATGGACATGTGAGCTCTTTTATCTTTTTGAGGAACCTCCATACCGTTTTCCAGAGTGGTTGCACAAGCTTGCATTCCCACCAATAGTGTAGGAAGGTTCCCCTTCCTCTGCATCCTTGCCCACATCTGTCATTTCCATACTTGTTAATTTTAGCCTTTCTGACTGACCTGAGGTACCTCGTTGTGGTTTTGATTTGTATTTCCCTGATGCTGAGTGAGGTTGGGCACTTTTTCATGTGTCTGTTGTCCATTTGGATGTGTTCTTTGCAGAAATGTCTGTTCGTGTTTTCTGCCTATTTCTTTTGTTTATTTATTTATTTTTTTAAATTTTTATTTTATTTTATTTTTAAAGACTTTATTTATTTATTTGACAGAGAGAGAGAGGTCACAAGTAGGCAGAGAGGCAGGCAGAGAGAGAGGAGAAGGAAGCAGGCTCCATGCCTAGCAGAGAGCCCGATGTGGGCCTCCATCCCAGGGCCCTGAGATCATCATTACCTGAGCCGAAGGCAGAGGTTTTTAACCCACTGAGCCATCCAGGTGCCCTCTGCCCATTTCTTGGTTGGATTATTAGTTCTTTGGGTGTTGAGTTTGATAAGTTCTTTATAGATTTTGGATACTAGCCCTTTATCTGATACGTCATTTGCAGATTCCTTCTCCATTCTGTGGGTTGTCTCTTGGTTTTGTTTACTGTTTCCTTTGATGTGCAAAACCTTTTTATCTTGATGAAGTCCCGATAGTTAATTTTTGTCCTTGCTTCACTTGCCTTTGGTGATGTGCCTAGGAAGAAGTTGCTGCCTGTGTTCTCAAGGATTTTGATGGATGTCTGTCTCACATTGAGGTTTTTCATCCATTTTGAGTCTATTTTCATGTGTGGTGTAAGGAAATGGTCCTGTTTGATTCTTACGCATGTAGCTGTCCCAGTTTTCCCATCACCATTTGTTGAAGAGACTGTCATTTTTCCATTGGGTGTTCTTTCCTGCCTTGTTGAAGAGTAGTTGACTGTAGAGTTGAGGGTTCATTTCTGTTCCATTGACCTCTGTGTCTGTTTTTGTGCCAGTACCATACTGTCTCGATGATTACGGCTTTGTAATAGAGCGTGAAGCCTGGAATGGTGATGCCACCGGCTTGCTTTCTTTTTCAACATTTCTCTGGCTCTTCAAGCTCTTTTGTGGTTCCATACAAACTTTAGGGTTATTTGTTCCATTTCTGTGAAAAAAGTTGATGGTATTTTTATAGGGATCATGGTAAATATATAGATTGCTCTAGGTAGCGTAGACATTTTCACAGTATTTGTTCTCCCAGGCCATGAGCATGGAACGTTTTTCCATTTCTTTTGTGTCTTCCTCATTTCATGAATATTCTATGGTTTTCTGAGTACAGATTCTTTGCCTCTTTGGGTAGATTTATTCCTAGGTATCTTTTATGGTTTTGGGTGCAGTTGTAAGTGAGATTGACTCCCACTGCTATTCAACATAGTACTAGAAGCCCTAGCCTCAGCAGTCAGACAACAAAAAGAAATAAAAGGCATAGGAGTTGGCAAAGAAGTCAAACTCTCACTCTTTGCAGATGATATGACACTTAATGTAGAAACCCCAAAGACTCTACCTCGCCTGTGTTTCTAAAGAAAATTACAATTCGGGTATTATTTTGAACTTTCTATGCTATTTTAGAAGATTTTAAATTTTCCATTACGCAATCTACCTTACTCCCTTGTATACATATTTTTCCGTTCAGACTCATCCTGTGATCTTCATTCCTTTTCGCTGTTGGAATTAAGTGACTTTTTCTCATTGTGATAAGAATGGAGTTATTTCATTTCTATTTATGATTTAAGGTGAAGTGTGGTGAATTGAATGTTCCAGCATCTTCATATCTAGTGTTGACTTCATTAGTGAACACACTGACTAATACTAGTTATTAATGGGCACTCAGGTTTCTTTTGACATTCACCTCTGTCTCTCTTCTTCCAACATTCCATCAGTCACCACGTACTGATTTTGCTTCTTCTCCACTGTTTGTGGATGCCTCTATCAAGATGTTTATTTCTTTGCATTTATCGCAGTCAGTTATTTAAGTGTCCGTCTGAGACGGTGAGCTGCTTGAGGGCAGGAACCAAATCCTGTGCCCCAGAACTGAATCTCCTGTTGACATAGATGCTTGGTAAATATTTGCTAAACAAATGGATATAATTGAAGCATTTGCCCCCTAGGCACCCCTAATCTGCTTGCCTAAAATCCTTTGTCTTTTATTTTTCTCCTGGTACTTGGTTCCTGCTTACCGAAGAGTCTGCCTCCCCAAGTTTGCATGAAAATCTAGCTCAAATAGAATTAAGTGTGGTTGCTGGCACGAAGATCCTTCTGCCACTTTTGTTCCTTCACTCACATCCTCTCTGGAGCTGCGGAAAATTGAGAATTGATCTCCCTGTATAGCTTCTTTTTTGGATCACTCAGTGCCTAAGGGGGCTGTCCTCTCTAGCGCCCACAATTTACTGCCTAGTTGATTCTTACTATTCCTGTGTCTCCCCTAATCTTGCAGTAGTTAAATCCTTCTGCTACACACTGTTCATTTGTTCTCCTTGCCATCAGTGGGGTAAGTTTGCCAGGCGTGGAGAAGGTCTGTGTTGTCACAACAGCTCTGTGCCCTCCCCTGCTAGAGCCCAGCTCTGAGAAGGGGTCTTCCTGGACTTTGACTCCCTAGAGCCTGGCACTAAAAGGGTGTTACGTAAATGTTTATAGCCTCAGAATATTCCAGAACGCTTCATTCTGTCATGCTTACTGTACTGCCAGTGTTGTTTGTCATTCATCTTTATAAAATCAAATTTCTTGTGATTATTTCTCTGATGGCTAATTTTTAGAGGAAAAAAAAAGAAAAAAAAGGCCCCTTGAACTGATAGTCCCCTGGGTTTGGCTGGCATTCTGGGAGATGGATTTGTAGCAAGAAAAAGTCTTCCATTTCTCCAGGAACATGACTCAGTGAGAGGACTGGGAGGTTCCCCTGGAATCCAGCCCTTTCCCTGGTTCGAAAGCCTGTCCAAGAGCCTCCAGAAAGCATCCAGTCGTCTCCCGTCCACGTACCTTTCTTTTCCCAGCCAGATCCCACCTGAGGAATTTCAGAGCAGTATTATTTGAAAGCAGTTTTTCAGGTATCCATGGAAGTGTGACATTTGGGCTGGCGCGTTTCTGACTCTGGGTTTCTGCCGTGTACTCCTGCACGGCTTGCTGGTAGACTTGTCTCCTATGTGACCCCGTGTTTTTGTTTTTATAAAACGTCTTAAAATTTTGGATTTTCTTTTTCTTTCCCACGAACCTTGTTTTATTTTTTTCCTGCATATGCTTTGAAAGGCTCTTTCATATTCCGTTCATTGTTATTCCCT
This sequence comes from Spilogale gracilis, assembly GCA_004023965.1. Classification (NCBI taxonomy): domain Eukaryota; kingdom Metazoa; phylum Chordata; class Mammalia; order Carnivora; family Mephitidae; genus Spilogale; species Spilogale gracilis. The sequence goes on from PITA01008411.1 coordinate 28,522, forward strand.
ATCTCTTCTGTTTTCATCTCTATTCTAATAGGATTTTCATGGCTGTTTCAGTTTTTCTGTCCCCTTTTCTCTCTCCTCTCTGCTATGCATTTATTGTTGATTGGCCACTTAAATGTTCTTGCTTGTTCTTCTGACTTGTATCACGGGACCCAGGGTCACCATTAGATATAGATACCTGATGGGCAAGACTCAGATTTTAGAGTCTAATGAATCTTTGTTCAAATCCAGCCTCTGCCTCTTACTAGCTATATAACCAGCTGCCTCAGCCACCTTATGGAGAAAATTGGGATGAGAACCTAACTGCACACCGTAGTTGTGAGAATTAATTGCTCACTGTTCAGTAATTCCAAACCCATGTCCATAAGCACCATGACTGTCCGTGCTAAAATTCTAGTTTGATCCTGATTTTACAAAATACATTTTTTTAGACCGTTGACAAAATGGATAGCTACCCGTGATTTAGATGTATCTTAAAACTGTGGCTGTACCTAATAATATAATTTCTAAAACTTTGCATGTAAATAAAGTCACAGGTCAGAGAGTTAAGCTCCTAGATGGCAGGCATGTGTAAGGGTTGGGTTAGGCATGTAGGAACCAGCCCGGTCTCTGTTGTTGGTTCCACTGTAAGGATTACCGGCCATCCAGCTGATAAAGGTGTGACCTGGGGGGCCACTTCGGGTTCATTTTCCCCCTGGACTCACACGCCTCTGCTTCCGCTGCCGTAGATCTCAGTGACCGCAAACCTGGCTGTTGAATGCAGAGTTTTTTCACTTCCTGTAAGCTCGGAATGAAGAAAATAGCCTTAATGATGATTTTTAACCTCCATGATGTGTCCCTTCACTACTAACAATCTATTTGCCTTTCTAACCTGGGCACAAAAACGACCCTCTTCCTGTTCCTCAGGCTGTGCCTCGTGAACAAGCTGGAACGTTATATAGCTTCGCAAATGGGCTTTTTTAAGATCGGTGGAATCATACACGCTCACGTCTTTGTCACTTTAGTGCCCAAAGTGCTAAAATTGTACATTATTCACAAACTCCCAAGTGAGAGAGCTTGAGAGACATAGTGTGTCTTGGCACCAGAGAGGAAAGTAAAGCTCTTAAGAAGACCCAAAAAGTTATAACCTGGGCAATATTACAAACGTACCATAAGCGGTGGGATTTGCCTATCTTTGTAAATAAACCTGTCCATCTGATTTTAACTGGGGGAAAAGAAAGGAATTCATAACATGGTGCATACGGCTGTTCCTTTCGCATTGCCATTTATGAAGGAAGGGCACTGAGCCTCTCTTGGAATGCTTTCCCTCACCACTTCTTGCATTTCTGTTTCTTCAAGTTTCGTGTAACATATATATACTGAAGTTAAAATTTAGAATTCATTTTTTGAGATGGATGGAATGAAATGCAATAGACCCTAGAGACAAGAAAAATGTGTTAAGGAAGACTCCCTTCCCCTGGAGGGAGTCTCCCTAGGAGATGAGTGCAGGTGTGAAGTTTGGGGTGAGTGGAAGGGAGGAGGAGATGAATTCACCTGGCTTACGATTTGAGTCGGAACAACGGACTTCTTTACAGTTCCGCTATAAAAGGATCGAAGCTGTCAGGGGCTTGTGTCTGAAGTGACCACCAGCCTCCATGCTAGCCTTCAGGATTCACTGAGTTGGGTGCCGGGTCTTGGGAGGGAGCCTTTTGAGAAATGGACCGGACCGTTCCTTGGGATGTTTATTCAGTTCTCTGGGAAGATTGGTGGGCGGCCGAGAACTCACAGGCAGCGGGACCCGGCTTTGGCCTTGTTGGTCCCAGAATTTCGATCCTGCAGAGAGAAGAGCAAACAAGAGGACGGGGGCTTGTGGCGGGGAGGCTGTCGGGGCAGTGCCCAACCTGCGGCTCAGGCCTCTTAACGAGAGAGGTGGGGTGCACCTTGTGTTTCCTTATGCCTGTGTTTTTAGCAGAAACTAGTCTTGAGAGCTTAAATAGAAAACATCTTGAACAATCCATGCAGTGGTAAACAAACCTGCTATTGAAAGGAAGAATGAGAAGTTGACAATTGCATTATTGTGATCCTGAGTGGGTTCATCAGCTAGGGTTGAGGAATAAAGAAACCAGAGATAAAAGACTTGAGTAAAATGAATTCGGTTGTGTCATTCCTTTCTTCCTTTGTCTTCAGTTTACACCTGGTAATGAACCCATGGAGGCTCAGAGGTATTGTTCAAGTTTCCTTTTGTTTTATTTGTGTGTGTGGCAGGTTTGTTTACAATTTCCAAAGGGGTTTTTTCTCCATCTTGAGGAATACGAATTGAGGAGGGGGAGGAGGAGAACAAGGAGGGAAGGTATTTTAGTATTTTGAAGGCAGGAGGTGGCCTCATAATAAGGGAGGCTGCTCTGTTTTTGTTTTTCTTCTCCAAGAGGCCAACGGGATGGATGGTACTAGTTTCATCAAATACAGGTTTTACAGAATTCCTCCGTGTCCTGCCTCGGGGAATTGTGCTTTGGAAAATGAAGTGTCCATCAAATCAGGAGGAGGCTGGTACAGTTTCTATCCCCTTTCCCCCCTTGCTTTTTGAAAGGCTTAAAAAAAAGAGCCCTTTGTTTTCTTTTCAAGGAAAGTTACACTGAAATTCATCTGAGGCCTATTCACAGACTTCATTGGTGTCATTCATAGGCAGCTGTAGGTTGTGCAGGACAATGTTGTCAAAAGCGTAGCCTCGACATTCAAAGCAGCGTGTTGGGAAAAGGTTCAAGACCTTTCTCCTCTCTCATTTTTTAAGAAACCGGGATTTTCCCACCTCCCATCTAGATCAGATTTCTCCACCACATTTCTCCACTGAAGGTTCTCAGGGTTAAGATTTATGGCTGTCATTTCCGACATTTTCCTCAGGATTGCAAACTTGGAAATACCTTTTAGGGAAACTTATTTGGAATTTCATCTTAATGAGATTTATGAATAAATCTCCATTTTAATGCTGACTAAGCTTTAAACATCCATTCCAGGAGAACACTATTAGATCTTTATATTTTAAATTTTAAATCACTTGACTATGAAGGCATAAAACATTTTTATATTTGTGAATGCCATGTGCTTGAGCGTTTCTGTTAAAGACCTTTTTTTGCGGCGGGGGGGGGGGGGGGGGCGCGGGGGGGGGAGGGGTGGCTTGAACGATTCTGGGCTGCAGAGGACGAGGTATGACATCACCGACTTTGCTTTCTCGCGTCGGTGCCGGTGGACTTCTGTGCGTTGATTTATCGCACCTCCGGGGTCGGGCGGGTGCTCTGTGGCAGCCCCTTACCACGCTGCCGTTTCCTTTAGACAACAGTTGACTTTCTTCCTTCACTTTGAAACCTGTCACCTCAGAGTTTTATTTTTAAATGCCAGCAGCCCTCAAAGTCAGGCCAAAAGAAGCCACCCGTCCTTCCTACCTGCCTGTCCCCAGATCTGTTGGTAGGAGGTAAATGAAGATGAAAGGTGGATCGTAGTCATCATCTTGGGGCGGGGGGGGGGGCTACTGCAGACTAACGCGGGGGGTTTCACGGGTCAGAGCCCCACTGTGTTCTCTGTGTCCGGGGTCCTCTTCCCCGTCTGCCCGCAGACTCCTCCTACTCCGAACCTCCGGACGTTCAGCAGCAGTTGAACCACTATCAGTCCGCCGCGCTGGCGAGGAACAACAGCCGCGTCAGCCCCGTGCCCCTCGCCGGGGCCGCCGGGGGTGCCGAGCAGAAAACCGAGGCTGTGCTGCACTGCGAATTCTGTGAATTCTCCTCTGGCTACATCCAGAGCATCAGACGCCACTACAGGGACAAGCATGGCGGGAAGAAGCTCTTCAAGTGCAAAGACTGCTCCTTTTACACAGGCTTTAAGTAAGTGGCGTGAACAACGGCCTTGAGAAACAAGGTGGCTGTGCCCGCTCCGCCCCTCACCGCACGCTTCCCTCTGCTCTCCTGGTGGGAGCGTGGGGAAGGCCCTGCCCCTGTGGGATCCTGCAGGGATCGCGTCCAGTCTTCGCAAAAGGAGGCTAGTTCCGGAAGACTGCTTTGGGACTTGTGGACGGTGTTTTGGGGATGAAGTGCACGCTGTATCAGAACAAACGAGTTTAAACTTTAGACTAGATGGGCAGCCAAGAAGTGTGAGAGCGCGGTAAGGGATTTTTTTCAGATTTGTCTTTGGGGGAAAAAAAACGATGTTTTTGAAAGCAAAGTCAATCCAAGAGAGAACACCCAACAATTGTGATTTCCCTGCTAGCCTTACAGAAAATCCTATTTCTTAAGATCATATTGTTGAGACTCCCGGCGAATCAAGACTCCAGCACTGTGAAGACTAGAACTGAACAACTGTAGACAGATTGTTCTGATCCAGAAAAAGATTAATCTAAAGCCACCTGTTCTGATCCAGAAAAAGATTAATCTAAAGCCACCTTTGTCCCTAAGGATAACAGAATCGGTGACCTCAAGGAACCCAGTGCTTTCTATGGTGTGCTCTACAAGCTTGTGATTTACTCTCATCCTGTGCAATGTTGTTGAGGTTAGTGGTCATGAGTGCAGAATGTGGAGTCCGACTGCCTGGGTTTGAACCCCAGCTTTGCTGCACAGCCTGGCAGTGTAAGCTTCTCTATGTCTCTTGGTCCTTATCTGCAAAATAAGGACAGTAATACTACCTCACTTATAGGACTCTTAGGAGGAATGAATGAACCAATATATCTGCAGTGCTCAGAATAGTGCCTGGTGCAAAGGAAACACTGAGAAGTATTATAAAATCATAGAAAGCTATTATAATAATATAATGGTAGATGGCCATAGTACAGGTATAAAGCTGTTATTATCTCCTGTTACAGTCAGTACCTGAGCCTTAGGCTGCTCAGTACTTCCAGACGGGCTTCATGGCCAACAAAAGCAATCGGAAGAAGAATAAGTTTCTTTTCCGCCAACACCTTAGTTGCTGGGATTTGATGGGAAATGTGTTACATCTCTGACTATTAATTTGGTTCAGTTGTTTTTCAGATAAATATGTATGTGATCTTAGAATTGAGAAAAGGCTAAGGACCCAGATAACAAGGGCCCACTGACAGGTATAAATGTTTCCCCAGAGAGAAGTACTTGAGTTAATAATAAGGGGACCTTGCCCATTAGACTCTTGGTTTCATCCATTTTTATGAAACACTGAAGGCTTTGTAAATGGTAAAGTTTTAAAAAAGGATAGAGGGAGAGGCACAGTAGCCTTCCACTTTCAAGCTGGTACAACCACTTTCAGTTTAGTCTCCGTGATCGTTGGCCGCCCTGGTGTCCCAGCCAGCTTGCCCTCCCGACCCTGAGCTGTGCAAGTCACATATGCAGCTGGGAAATCCACTTGACTCTAGTCCCTCTCCTTCTTCTAAGAACAGTGAGAAAGAGGTTCTTGTAGGGACTTTGGCTTTATGCTTTTCATAGGCAGCTTCTCATCTTCAAGAGTAAAGTGTTTGGGGAAGTCCATTTCTTTTCAAAGTAAGCCCTGACCCCAGTCAAGATGGCAGACGTTTTGAGAAAGGAAGTCAGCGCTGCATGACAAGGCCCAGTTAGTCGATGAGCGACCAGGGAGCTTGTGGTCAGCAAATATGATGAACGACTACGGGTCAGGCCCTCAAGCAGGGGGTGTCACACGCAGAAGCCTAATGAGGTAGCCTATGGGGGGGATGTGTGAGCAACCTGATCCCTTGGCAATCTCATCACCAGTCTTCCCCACCTCTCTCCCAGATCTGCTTTTACTATGCATGTGGAAGCTGGGCATTCAGCGGTTCCCGAGGAGGGCCCCAAAGATCTTCGCTGTCCTCTCTGCCTCTATCACACCAAATACAAACGCAACATGATCGACCACATCGTGCTGCACCGAGGTAACCTTCCCAAATGTGGTTTTCTTGGGGCAGAGGGCTGCGGGTCGCATTTCAGGGATGGCCCTCTCGAGATAGCCGCTTTGCCCTGGTCCCTGGGTCCTCGCCTTCTCTCCAGGCAGGAAATCACAGTGGATGACCACAGTGAGAGCCCACGATAAAAACCCCTCTCTGCCACAAGGATCTTCTCCACGTGGAGGAAGGCAAAGGTGATGAGTTGAGCAGTGATCACTTTGGGGGCTTCCCAGTGTGAGGGGTTTTAACATTCCGATTTCCCTGCCCTCACCGTCTTGCTGAGGAAGGAGCGAATGAGAAGCAGAATGGGTGGGTGAGGATTCGTTATAAAATGTGAGGAGCTGTCTGGTTGCAAGTGATTCGTTGGTGGGAGACCAAAATGTTGATTTCCAAAGGAGAGCACAGAGTTTCCCGTGAAATGGATGGAGAGAGAAAAAGTCTTAAAAATAAAAATAGTCTGATAGGTATTGGAAATCCCAGAGGCTCTGAATTTAAGTTCTGGTTTTAAGGCCTCCTGTACTGACCTGCCCTCACATCTATAAGAAGAGAGGACAGTCAGGCCTATGAAATGATGCACCAAGAGTCTAGTGCGTTCCATGGTGGATACATACTGGGTGTTCTGTACATGCGGCTTCCTGTTGATAAACAGGGATGGTTCTTTCATGTCCTCTTTGGTTTTTCCTTCATTTGAGTTTACTCTTGGCCAATTAAAACACTGTAAAACAACAGGCTTCCTCTGCATTGGAAGGAAAAATATGTTTATGTAAAAACTACTTTGTCCAAAGAAGATTCAAGCCAGAGGAAGATGGGAAAAGATGACCAGAATCCTGGTTGCCAGCCCTCGTGCTGTTTTCCACCACTGATCTTTCATCTTTTCTTCGTGCCTCCCCCCGCCCCTTGTCTCCCTCTTCATACCTTTGCCTCTAAACTTTAGGAGGCTTTTCTGTGTTTGCCACGTGGGCCTCAGAAACACCAAGTGTGTCTTTTGCTGTCCTGCTGAGATGTCGCTCACTGTGACATGCTGGATATTTTTGGAGCATTTTCAAAAGCTTCCAGCATGTCCCCAGCGCCACTATCTTGGGCCATTGCATTTTGTGACATTTTGCCCATCTCTGCCGCACACCCTATGGAAGGTCCTGTTTCATGCCCTTGGATTTCATTCCTGCCCGGGCCACTCTGCGGAGACGTGAGGTCGCTGGTGGCGGGGACGTCCGCCTGCAGGCTGAGAGAAGCATCCCTAGAACCCGGAGGCAGGAATTTTTGACCAGGGTGGTCCTGCCCGGGTTGCCCCATCAGTTCCCCAGCCCATGTGTTGTGGTAGCTCTGTGGCCCATCATAGGGTGGGGAGAGGCCATGAGCAGACAAGAACAATGAGAGACTTCACTTCTGTGGTCGATTCCCTCTGGCTTCCCATGTTGCTCCCTGGTGGGCTCAAAGCTCAATGATTTTGAGCCGAGGCTTCAAGAAAGGGGTGCAGGGGAGGGGGGGGGGCACAGCGTAAATGCTAAAGCTCAGATAGGCCCTTGGAGTGCTATACTGGACACCAGGTCACTCCTGTCCAACAACATCGTACTATTACCTGTGTTCCTCCTTCGCATGCATGAAACATGAAACAGAAAAACTGCTTTTTCTCTGATTTGGTGTAGTTACTTGTGGTCATCTTGCAAAGGAGTTAAGGGATCTTAAAGATACTTGTGCAGAACGATAGGATAAAAACAAAGGGAAATTGGGGAAAATGCAGAATAAGGAAAAACCAGTTCCCAAGTCCCCTGGAGGTACAAGGATATTCACTGAGGGTTTGGTGCGCGCCGTGAGGTGCCGTGAGCCTGTAAGCCGCGGGCTGTGGGTCTGGCTCCGAGATCCCAGCCTCCTGCGGGAGAGAAGAAAACGGAATCTGTTGGATTTCAGGTGTTTGTTAGACTTTTGAAATTGCTTTGAGATGTTCAGGAATCCTAGACACCGAAACGTAAGAGGAATTTCTCCGGTGGGGTCTCCGAAGGGGACCATGTGCGATCTGGTGTGCACTGTCCCCACCGCAGATGCAGTGGGAAGGCCCACAGGGACAAGAGAGCGGGCCGATTGAACCAGAGTTGCCTGAGCGCTCACAGTGCGATGAGTCAAGTCCGGGCCTCTGATTCCGTGACCCAACCATCATACTGCCCGTCGCTGGTTAGTCTCTGCTGTTTATTTGTAGAGGTCATTTATGTTGAAATCTAAATCTATAACTATCGTCCTTATCAGGGTCGGAAAGTACACGGTCTAGAAGGAAGGGGCATTTGAGGATTGGAAGTAATAATGACAACGTTAACAACAGGAAATTACTGTCACTGAGTGTTGACAAGGACAGGTGCTGTACTAAGTGAGTCCAGTATGTCATTTTATAGAACTCTGTATGGTGTGGGTATCACCGTTATCCCCCGGTAACAAGGGTAAAAGGTTCAAGGAGACTGAGTGTGACCCAAGATCCAAATGACCAAAAAGTGGCCCAGCTGGGTCTGAACCCAGGCATTGCCGTATCTCCCCTGGGAGGGAGGCTGGTGTCACCTTGCTGAGCATTCTCGTGCCTGTGGCAGCTGGGTCTGAGGATGGAACACCTGTGGGCCTGGGGGTCAGAGCTGAAGACCATGGAACCACAGATGCCAAGGTGTTTTGGGACAGCCCCACCTGCCATCCGTGTCCTGGTCTAGGGCTGGTGTCAGCCTTGCAGTTTCGAGTCGAGGCTGATCTCGAAGTAACAAAAGGTGACTCTCCTTGCTCTGGGGATGAGTAAACATCTTTGGTCTCTAGGGCCTGCAGTAAGAGAGCTTTCTGAGGCCTGGCTTCATTAAAATACTTGGGATGAAAGGGAAGAAAAACAACTTCTGAACTGGCCCTGGCACTGAGATACTGCTTGTAAGAAAAGTTGCCTCAGCTTTTTATCCCAACAGAATGATATATTTAAATAGGGAGGAAAGGGAGGAGAGTTCATTTCACTCATGGGAAATCTGAATGAGAAATGATCACGGGTTTATGTGGGTTGTGGCAAAAGAGCATACTGTGTGTCCATGCATTCAGCAAGCATTCATTACTTGCTTGTTACACATGGCACTGTACTGGCTTTTTGGGCAAGATAAGGTGCATAAGACCCAGGACCCACCCTCCTCCAGATGAAGCATGTGCGTAAGTCACCATAACATAGTGAGTGATGGGTATCTGTGAGATTCACGGTGGCAGATGTATTTGTGTTCAGGATAGAGAAAGGTGGTGGCTTTCAAACTGAGCCATGATGACGTTTCAACAGGCAAAGAAGATTGAAGGTGCGACATATTAGTTTCCTGGCTGACTTAAAACAATAACGTACTATCACTGCTCTAGGGCCTAGAAGTCTGATACCAAGGTGACAGCAGGGCCATGCTCCCTCTGAAGGCTCTAGATAAGAATCTTCCCGTGGCCCTCCCTCACTTCTGGTGGCTCCCAGCATCCTTGCCTTATAGCTGCCTCTTTCTAGTCTCTGCATCTGTCTACACATGGCCGTCCTCTCCCCTCCTAAGAATACTATTCATTGAACTTAGGGCCCACCCCAAATTACCGTTACCTCTTGCTAACTAGTTACAGATACCTGCAAAGGCCTTTTGTCCTAATAAGGTCCCATATTGAGGTTCTAGGCGCACATAAACTTTTTGGGGACACTGTTGGACCCACTACATGAGGGGAGAGGAAAAATTTAGATCATTCGGGTAGGTGGGAGCAAGGTGTGTTGACATAGTGGTATTTGAGTGCTCTGAGTGGGGCTGAAGAGAATACGGGGGCAAGGCTGGTAACATGTGTTCCGGACAAATTAGGGAGGGCTTGGATAACAGTGTAGGAGTTCGAACTTGATTCAGTAGGCGGATGGGAAACCAGGGTACCTGATGAATACCAGTTTAGCAAAGATCGAAGCCAAGGATTGGTAGACCCATTTCTTGAGGAAGTTAGGTCAGATTAACATTGAATGAGATTGGCCATGATTGGACCAGTTTGGAAAGGGAAAAATTAAGCCCTGAGATTTTGGTTTAAAGGGAAAGATTGGAGGTAGGACTTCTGGTGGGCTTTCATTTAATGCAACAGGCTTACTGAACATTCACTGTAATGCTAGCATTATTTTAAGCTCTGGTGGTACAGCCATGAAGAGTCAGGTAAGGTCTGTGCACTGAAGGAACTTGAACTTTAATGGGAAGAGAGGCTGAATAGGGAAGAAATAGTTTCATGAGTACATTTCCACCTAGTTTATCAGTTTATCACCCTCACTGGGAGCACCATGCCTCGTGCACAGACAGCTCTGCCTGTAGGAATCTTGCACACCTGTGGTGCACCTGGAAAACTGGGTACAGATTGAATTATGGGGATGAAAGACAGTTTTTGCCAGAAATTTTTATTTCTCATTCTGAAACTGTGTAATCCCCAGTGCTGGCCTCCAATTGGCATATTAACTTAGAGCTTCTGCTTCCCAGCCCGTAACCCCAATATATGAGCAAACACGGAATTTAACTGAACCCTGCAGGTGGGCGTCTTTGGGGAACAAGACTAATCTCCCTTAACTTACCTGATCGGTATCATTTTTCTCAAGAAAAAAAAAAAGCTAAAGTGAGATCGCCAGTCTTTCGTTTTATTCAGTGAAAGGACACATTCCCTTCCATCCCCACCAAGCACGTTTGTCCATTAGAATGAGACGTGTGGTTCCCAGCCTTTCTCTGGTTTGACGGTGGTAGCCTGGCTAATATCAGAATTCGTGACTCCTTACCAGGACCTGTTGTCCTTATGTGTGTCTGTTTATGGTCATGTTTTGGAATAATTGTTTTTTAGGAACTATTCTTTCCTTAATGGCTTTCTAGTACTCAGCTTTTATCACTTGTTTGGCTGAGAGTAATGGGTGGGGCTTTGGTTTGACCCAAAGAGGGTCTCAGCCCTGGAGCTGGATCAGCTGCATGCGGAGTTCCTCGGCGTAAATGACTTCCAGATCTCTCCCTGCTTCGTTTAGACTTGGCACGCTGTGGGGAGGAAACCCAAGTGTGCTGTAGTCTGTCTTTCAGGAAGAATTTTACTTGGTGACTCTGGACTCCACAGTGATCAGTTTTCTCTGTTTTGAGCCCTCCCGGTAGTTGCAATTCGGCAGATTTTTTCCCCTGAGCACCATGGGAGTTTGACAGCACACTCTTCTAGGCTCTCTTGTACGTTGGTTCCCACAGGCTTCCGTGGGGCATTCCCCCTGGACTTCACGTCCAGCTGCGGCACCAAGCGCTTGTGAGTAGGAAGAGACGAGAGACACAGTCTATCTTGTAGTCAAACTGGTGAAGTCATAATATTTTTGCAGCCAGCTCTGGAAGCTGAGTCACAATGAGTGTGATTCAAGCCTTGATTTCTTACCCAAGGTAATTTTGAGAGGTGTGAAGTCAAGAAAGACCCACAGTTGTCGCTGCCTCCATAGGGGAAAAAAAAAAAAAGTCCTGAGCCCTGGACTTCTGTAGCCAAGACGGGGCTCCGTCCATACCTGGAACCAGTCCAGTCTCTAACTTTATGTCCTTGACTTGCCTCAATAATGAATAACCTCATTCAGAAAGCACTGTCAGTGATTTGACTGCCTTTCCAAGTCTGTCTTGTTTTTTTATCTTAGTCCTGTTAGCCATGTTTTTAGAAAGGAGAAAAATTAACTTTTTTTTCCTGAAATGAATATCTTAGTAAAAATCCAAGTAGCCCAGAGACTTCGAATGACTTGGTGATGTCTTCATTCGGAAATGGGAAGTCTAATGTTTCAGAGTGAGTAAGCAGGGAAGTTACCTCTTACAGGTACTCAAAGAAGTTCAGCTAGAAGTGGTTGCCTTAGACATGCATGAGGTCTGGTACTCTTCAAGGGTTAGGGACCAAAGGCTTATCAGTAAAGGGCATGGGATCTGAAGCTCCAAGAGAGTGTTTTTCGGGTGTGGAGGAGGAGGGCCCTGGCATAGGTCGGGCAGGGCACCTGTGCCCCCAGGTCACAGCTTGGTTCTGACCTAGAGACGTGACTTTGAGGAAGGCGCCCAGCAGGCCAGGCTTCAGCTTTCACACCAGTAAACTAAAGGTAATAAAATTGACATCGCAGAGTCTTTTGAGAATAAACAGTTAACTGTGAGGGTAGAATGGCTCGCGGTGCTGGAAACCAGAGTGAGCTCCTGGGAAGTCACCATGGTCATTTCCATGAATCATTATTATTTAAACTCCAAAGTATTTTGAGTGCTCATGACTTAGTGTAAGATTCACTTAGACACACATAGTGAATGGGAGACTGCAAAGAAAACTGACCAAGGTGGTAGAGGAATTGAAAAGGAGGCCTATAAAAACCCTAGTCTGAAAGAAGCGATTTCTCGGTGGGCAGAGGTGAAGTCTGGAGGCTGGCCGTGCGGCTCTCTCTAAGGTTGGCGGCATCGGCACGGGCACTGTTCTCCCAGCTGTGGTCCATCTCCACGGAGGTCGGCAGGGCCCTGGCGCTCGGCACGGGCAACAGAAATGACACAATCCAAAGCAGGAGCAAGGGGGTGCAGTGTCAATGAAGGTGCCAGAAAAGTTCATGTGAGCACTTGCCCGTGAGCTCCTGAGGCATTGGGGCTGGTCAGCCTGCACCCCTGTCGTGCTTGGGCGCCGGCTTGCACGCGTGTCTTACCCAGAGCAGCCGGAGGTAACGCCGGGCCCTCGGTGTCGCAAAGTGGTCATCAATCATAGTCAGGGTGCCTTTGTCTGGAGGCCAGGGGTCCTCGTACACATCCTGGAGTGCAGAGTACGGCCCCCAGAGTAGCCCTCCTGGGCCTCGCAATGTCAGTAGAGCTACAGTTGAGAAACCCTGGGCTCGAGGAGTAGAACATCGTAGCCTGGGCTTTCTCGAGGCTCCGGCTGGCTTATGCCAAAGCATTTTTTCCTCCGCTTACACCGAACCATGGAACTGAATGGTTAGAAGACTGTTAAACATTTGCTATTCTAAAAAAATGTGTGGATTACATTATAATCATGTGTTTCTTAGCTGTCTGCTCTACTTTGGTTTAAAAATATTTATATTGCTAAATAAGTGACTGACTCTTTGTATAGGGAAAATAACATATGCATTAGCGCTCTGGGGAGTATGCAGCAGACACCACCGTCCACGCTTCCTCTGGCCAGCTTTTTGCTAGCCAATTAATCGCCGCATTCAAGGACTCCCAAGGCAGGGACTGTCCTGCAGTGAGAATGCCGTGGTTGAGACTACAGCGTGGCTTTGGGTGGGGAGAATTTCCCCAAGGGGCCAACCCGGCCAACAACAAAGGGAGGGCATCGGTGCACAAAACAGTGATGTCTGGAAACCATTGCTACTCAGTGACTCTGGGAATAAATCACGCTTTCTTGACTTAATAATACATTGCTGTTTCTAAATAATATAAGTATATGTTGTGTGCGTCCATTTGTAAACTTCGAGTCTTCTGAAATCCAGACACAGCATGAAAACACACGCTATATTTGATCCTTGCATAAATAGCACAGATTTTAATTTTATCCCAGTTATGGATATCTGGCGCGTGCGCCGATACTCTGGGCAGACTGGTGTGAAATTTAATTTGAGCAGTTAAACACAAGGGTGAGAGAGTGCAAAATAAACAAGCACACGCATTTCCAGCCCTGCAGCATTTGGTATGTTAATGGGAAAAGCACCCAAATCCTCTCTCTCTTTTATTTTTTCCCTTGTGACAATCAGATTACAGATTGTCTGAAAAGGCACAAATCCTATCTCCCACACCACCCCTCACCCCCCCCCCAAATGTTGCCTGCAGCCATTTCATTTGTGAGTTTCTCCTAGTTAGAGCTGGAGTTTTAGTGAATGAAAATGTACAGGTCCTTTGTTTTTAGATTCATTACTGGATTAGAGATTCCCTTGGTTTCGGGGAAAAGGAAAACCATCTCCTTGAGAACATCTCCAAAGGGGAAACAGGAGTGGAACTGGAAACAGTGGGACATAGAGGGTTTGCTTTTTGACTGGGCCAATTACAACGTCTGTGATCTTTGGAAAGTTACTTAAGAGCCCCGTTCCTCGCTTTACTGATTTGTAAAAACAGGACTACCGCCAGCCTAAAAGAGTGGTGAGGAGGTGCACCGTCGGGGCACACAGGTGCTTAGGAACTGTCCGTTCCCTTTTTACTTAGGGACTGCTCTACGTCCACTCCAACTAGCACATACTGAGGAGGTGGGAAGTGCTAATGGGGGCTGTCAATAATCATGACTGTGAGTAAAACAAGGCAGCCATTCTCCTCCCCTCCTTCAGCCACCCGCATTCATGAGTTAGCGAGCACCTTTCAGCCTGCCCACCTCGGGTATAAAGATCATTCTGGGGATTAAGTACACCAAGAAGTTTTGGTCTTAACAGACACTTACCTGGGCCAGAGGAAGATGCTGTTTGGGGAATGCAGGGAGGGGCAGCGTGCATGTGAGTTCACAGACAGGTACTCGTGAGAGGTAGCAAAACCCTGTGAGTTTCCTCCTTTAAGTCCAAGACAGAGCGTGCTGACCATCAGTAAAAATGTCCATCTTTCCATTCAATTTGTTTCCACAGAGGAGCGAGTTGTCCCCATCGAAGTGTGCCGTTCCAAACTGTCCAAATACTTGCAGGGAGTAGTTTTCCGCTGTGATAAGTGTACCTTCACCTGCTCCAGTGACGAGAGCCTCCAGCAACACATAGAAAAGCACAATGAACTAAAACCTTACAAATGCCAGCTCTGCTACTATGAGACCAAGCACACGGAGGAACTGGACAGCCACCTTCGGGACGAACATAAGGTACCTGCCCGGGTTTCCCTGACCCCGACTCTCAGCACCACTGCGGGGATGGACCTGGCGGGGAGACGGAGCTCGGGTGGTCACGCCTGCTGTGGGTCAGACGTGTACTCAATGTTGCAAGTGTGTTTCCGCTTTTTCTATAATGAAAGTAAGGAGAGGTCATTTTAGAAAATTGGAACACAGATAGGAATAAGGAAAATCACCCCGAATGCTGCCACCAAATCCACCTGCTTAGCGCTTTTTATCTCTTCTCTGCCCATTTCCCCTTGTTTTACATAATTCTGGCGATACCATACAGGAACTATTGTCATCCTTTAAAAAAAAACTTTTTTTAACTTAACAGGAGTATTTTTCCATGCATTTTAAACATGTCACAGGAATTGACGAACTTTCTCCTTAAAGAATCAGATAGTCAATATTTTGGCTTTGCAGGCCAGGTGGCCTCACTGGTAACCACACACTTCCGCCGCCTGTGGCCAGAAAGCAGCGACAGATAAGACATAAATGGACGGGCATGGCTATGTCCCAGTGACCGTTTATTTACGGAAGTAGACAGCGGGCTGAGGACCCGACGTTGCTGGCCCTCATTCTCATGGCCAGCCGCCTTATCTCTCAACCATGTAGGCTGTTGCCAGTATTTTGCTTAACTATAGAGATTTTCCAAAGCCTTGCTACTCGTGTCTAAACACTATAAGGGCTGGAAAAGACGTGTTTTACTTGGGGAGGAGGATTGATAAATAACAGGACAGTACCTGACCTAAAATAAAGGGTTTGTGAAGAAGACTTGGCTTCCCAAGGCCTGCCGGTCAGAAGGCAGAATCCTGCAGCACAGCATCAGAGGGCTTATTTGCCACATGGGAGAAATAAGGTGCTCACTTCTGGTTTTGTGGATTGCCCAGAGTGGACAGGAGCTACAATTTGTATTTGGTTCTTGAAAAAAAGCCAATTGAAATGTTTTCTAATTAACCCCAAAATCCAAAATATCGAGGGAGTGTTTACTTAAGGCACAGCAGAAGGGCTTTCGATGGTCTCCTTTTTCTTTGCTGTATGTCCTCATCCTCTCTTCTGGCTTTGCGAACCCCAAGACTACTTGGGAGTGCATTCATTTTCTTTTTTTTTTTTTTTTAAAGATTTTATTTATTTGACAGAGAGAAACACAGCCAGAGAAGGAACACAAGCAGAGGGAGTGGGAGAGGGAGAAGCAGGCTTCCCGATGTGGGGCTCGATCTCAGGTCTCCGGGATCATGACCTGAGCCGAAGGCAATGGCTTAACCAACTGAGCCACCCAGGCGCCCCGGGGAGTGCATTCATTTTCTAATGTTTCTGCCCAGACGTGAAAGCAGAATAGAAAAGCCGAGTTTACCTCACTGAAAAACTTACATAGCCTTTCTTAGTCAAACTTCCTGGGCATCTGTGCCCCCAAACACAAAGGGTAATCACTCATCCATTTCAAACCAAGCTTTCTACATTTATGCACATGGATCTTATTTCTGTGACCACCTCAGATCTTTTTATTATAATGTTCAAGCCTTTGGGCTGGTATTTTGAGAGAGAGCAAACCAGGAAGATAAATTCTCCCGTTGTTACACAGTTGCTGTGAGTCACTGGTGAGATGGTTAGAACCATACACATGTGGAACCGGGGGCTTCCCGAGCAGGCGTGGAAGGTTGGGCCTTCAGGGTATCCATCAGGGCAATGGGTAGCACTGGAAAAGAGGGCCCCAATTTAGAGCTTCTGGAACCAAACAGACCAAAGTTTGAATCTTGTCTCTACTCTTACTACACAACTTCAGCAAGTTCCTTTAATTTCTGTATCTGTCTTCTGATTTCTAAATGGGAATCGTTTTCTCTTTCTCAGAAGTTGTGTGAGATTAAACGTGTGGTATATCCCACACTTTGATGAGACCCAAGGTGTTCCTCAGTCTACTTACAAATTGAGCCGTGGTACCTGTCAGAAAGGCAGTTAGGTTCCCAAAGAACTAAAAGATGTTTAAAAATCACTAATTATACATTGCATCTTAGATAATAGCCTTTGATGTTACCTTTTCACTATGCCATGTTATGTTCTTTAATTTTACTCTTTCTCATGGTTGAGGCTAAAGAATTGCCACTTCCAGAGTGCGTAATGCTGTTCATCCTTGTCTCGGTTGTTGTTAAGTTTATGAGACTCCTGCTTATGACTGACAGCAGTACTGTCTTTTTGCCACTTTCTATTTCTTCATTTCTAAATGATTAGTATAAAATGTATTTTGAATTTTTAAAATATACAAATACTGTTTGTTTTTTTAAAGACTGTATTAATTTATTTGAAAGAGAGAACACAAATGGGGGGTGAGGGACAGAGGAGAGAGAGAAGCAGACTCTCCACTGAGCAGGGAGCCCAATGTGGGACTCGATCCCAGGACCCTGAGATCATGACCTGACGCAAAGGCAGATGCTTAACTGACTGAGCCACCCAGGCGCCCACAAACACTATTTTATAAACAAGAATAGCAGTGCTGCTGAAACGGAAGTTTTAACTGGTAGGCAGTAACATACACTGGTTAAAAAACATCATTTATTGGGGTGATTTCAGCATTTATGAAAGGGTTATAAGATACCATTGTACAATGAGCTAAAGTGAAGTTTGCTAATAATCCAAATAAAAGTCAAGGACCAGGGTGCCTGGGTGGCTTAGTTAGTTAAGCATCTGCTTTTGGTTCAGGTCATGATCTCAGGGTCCTAGGATTGAGTCCCGAGTTGGGCTCCCTGCTCAGCGGGGAGCCTGCTTCTCCCTCTCCCACTTTCCCTACTCCTGCTGTCTGTCTCTCAAATAAATAAAATCTTTTAAAAAAATGTCAAGGACCATAAGGCAAGAACAAGAAATTAACGGAATAAGAATTGGAAGGAAGAAATGAGACCACTTGCATTCACAGACATGGTGACCTTTGTACATAGAAAATCCTAAGTAATCTGTATTTTTTTTAAAAAAGCCACAAGGATATTAGTGAATGTAGCAAAGTTGTAGGATATAAGGTCAATATGCAAAAATCAGTTCCATGTCTACATACTAGAAATGGAAATCTAAAAATGAGATTTCATTAATTTCATTTACAGTAACATCAAAAAGAATAAAATATTTAAGAATAAATGTAACATAGGAACTGTGAAAGCTGTACACTGAAAATTGCAAAATGTTGTTGAGAAAAATAAAAGAACTAAGTTTAATGCAACATATACTGTGTTCCTGGATGAGAGGACCCAGTATTGTCAGCTCTCCCCAAATCAATCTACAGATCCAATGGTATCTCTATCAAAACCTCTTTTCCTTGATAGAAGTTGACAAACTGATCCTAACATGTAAATGCAGAGGACCTAGAGTAACCTAAAGAGCATGGAAAAAGAACAAAATTGGAGGACTTCACCCTTCCTGATTTCCAGACCTATCATACTCCAGAGCATATGCTATTGGCATAAGGATAGACACATGGATCGGAGGTGGAGAAGAAAAAGTCCAGAAGTCAGTACTCATCTATGTGGTCAGTTGATTTTTTTTTTTTTTTTTTTTTACCAACGGTACCAAGGTTATAAGGAAAGGATAGTTCTTTCACAAATAGTGCTTGAACAATTGGATATCCACATACAAAATAATGATCGTTGACCCTTAATTCACTTGCAACACAAAAATTATATCAAAATGGATCATAAACCTCAGTCTACGAACTAAAAACCTAAAAGTCCAGAAAAAGAGTAGAAAATCTCCCTTGGGTTAAGAGAAATTTTCTTAGATATGGTACAAAAGCTATGGACATTGACAGAAGAAAAATGAGTACATTAGATGTCATCAAACATAAATTTCTGCTTTTCAGAAACACTATTAAGAAAACAAAAAGGCAAGCAACAGGTTGGAAGCAAATATTTGCAAAGTAATTATCTAGCAAAGGTTTTTAACCAGAATACAAAAAACTTTGAAAACTCAATAGTAAGAAGATAAGAATTCAATTAAGAATGAGAAAAAAATGCGAATAGACAATTTACCTGTGAGGATACACAAATGGCAAATGTGATCACTTGAAAAGAGGCTCGGTAAGATTCATCATTAGAGCAATGCAAAATCTAAAGCAACAGTAAGATGCCACTACCCACCCATGAGAACAGCTGAAAATAAAAAGATCAATAGTGCCAAAGTGTTGGCAAGGATGTGGGGAAACTGGAAATCTCATACAGCATTGGTTGGAACATAAAATGGCATATTCACTTGGGAGCATCTTGGCAATTTGTTTAAAAGTTAAACATACACTTACCGTCTGATCCAGTGAGTCTACTCCCACTTTAAGTGGATGGAAAACCAAAATGTGCTCTATCCATACAATGGGATATACTTCTCGATACAAATAAATGAGCCTACGGATAAATCTCAAGAACATCATGTTAACTATACATGAAAGATCACATATTATATCATTCCATATACATGAAATTTCTAGAAAAGGCAAAACTATGGACACAAAGCATGGGGCTGGAGGTTGGGAGATGCACTGCAGAGGTTATGAGGGAACTTCTCAAAGAGAAGAATTCTTAAACCAAATTGTGGTGAGGGTTGCACAAATGCATACATTTACTAAAACTCACTGAACTATTTATTTAAAACAGATGACTTTTATGGTGAGTAAATTATACCTCATACCTAAAAGATTCAAGTTTCTCAGGACCTGACCCATACAGTAGATCCTCAATGTTAATTTCCTGTAGGCTTGCTCTTTTTTTTTTTTTTTTTTTTTTAAATAAACTTGATCCTGGGAACAGATCGATCTACAAGATGCTGGAGATCCAGATTATTGTGTAAACTGCCAAAAATAAAGTGTGCAGTAGACTTAGCCATTGGTTCTAAATTAAGGTTTACTCCCCTCATCCCACCCCCCAGTAAGACTAGGCGTTGAGAGCCCTGCTCATTATATTCTTTCACTAATAGTGTGAGGTGATTTTGTGTAGTGGAGAGAATCTGTAGAGGAAACTAAAAGACAGTATAGGATGTGTCTTCCATCAAAGGATTTTGTTAAATAAAACTGGATCTCCAAAGCTGGACTTCTGAATTCTGCCTACAAAGCCTGGAGACCTCAGGAATGTTTCTCTCAAGTTGTCACACTGTATCGTTCATGGACCTGGCGGAATCCTGGTACAGCAGGAAGGATCCATGAAGTCAAATACACCCTTCTAGTTAGAACCAGATTGTTACCTGGGCTGGATGCCTGATGCCAAATGTTTATCCTCAGAAGCCCAGGTGCGGTAGAATAGGGATGACAACAGCCCTCATTTTGTACATGACACAGCATCTTGTCTTCCTAGACCGTTGACCAAAGGCTCACTCACTAGCAATCTCTTGGAATCTAAAGTAAACAGTAGAAGTGATTTAAAATTTTGTTTTCATCCTTCAGTTCCGTTTTTTCAATCTCATTAACTCTTCTAGAGACAGACTGTTCTATGCTTTCAATCCCTCCCTCCTTCATTCCTTCCCTCCTCGCTCTCACACGGGCACACACACACACACCCTGAAGCCCTGTATCAGTAGCACCATTTATTAGTAACACTGGTGAAAGGCGAAGACAACATTTTTAAGAACCTTAAAGTCATGAAGAAGAAAAAAAATCTTGCACTTCTCACTTTTAAAAGACATTTCTTTTAAAGAAAGTTTTTAAGTATGTGTGGTACCTTGTTAGTGTTCTTTATGGTTCTGAAGTCTCTGCTAGTTTAAGGAACATAAAAATATATTATCTTTAACTTGGTTTGCTCATAAAATTGTCATGTTCGCTATATTAAATTTAGAAGGATAGTCTATTCAGGCAATACACATTCACTAATTGAATTTACTTTGAAATGTTTTTAATTTTTTATACAAATGGAGCCTCCGGCGGCCGAACTGTAAGGAACTCATGTCTCTTACTCTTACTTTTTGCCAGTTTGGGGGAAGCAGTGGAACGTTAAGCTCAGGAGGCATCACCAACATTTTAGTTATGCCAGTAAAATTGTTGCATTTTCTGGACAATGAAATCCAGTGGCAGAAGAGCCCATTTGTGTCCAGCAAAAGAAATGAGAAGAAAGAAAACAAAAGAACCTTCCCTCGATTCCAAATCATAAAACACGCCTTGGGCCACATTTTTTTGGACTTGTGTTTAATTTTTAAACTGAGTGCCAGCAGTTTTTATCTTGATGGACTGAGGATTTCTGCAAGCTGGAGGTTTCTCCTGGATTATGTCACTTCAGTTCTGCCTTCCCTTAGAGTAGTTTTGTTTCTTGATTTGTCAACCACAGCCCCTGTTTCTTTCATGGATTTTGGACATCAGAAGTAAATGAGCAAGAGGTCTGACCACATTTCAGAGGGTTGTGCCTGGCCAAACTTCGCATGCTATTTTTTAAGGAGATATTTGAAGATGTTCTTTGCCTGTAACTTTTTAAATTGTCCACTAAACTCTCCAATCTGAACTGCTCCTGCTTCCAAGCTTCCATAGGACTGTTCTTTCACTGTTAAAGCACTTATTTCATCCTGCCTAAACTTAACTCTTAACAATTTTCTGTCTTGCGATTGGATGCAACATCCTTAAAATGGAAACCGTGTTATCTGTCTTTTCTTCCAAAATCTAGTCACAGTAGCCTGCATAAAGTGTCCAGTAGCTGTTTGCTAAATAAATCAATATATGAAATCACTTTTCAAATCCGAAATTTTAAGTATCCTGTTTTTTCATATAAGCAAGATGTGGCAGCACCATCCACATCTTTGTCCTCTGGATTTCAAGTTCAGGAAATCGGCAACAGCTCTGTTGGCCAGCAGCAGAGTTCTTTGACTTTCTTAATGATGTCTTTCACTGGGCATTCTTGAGTACTTGTGACTGCTGTTATCCTGAGATACGCAGAGTGACTTGGTTTTGTCTGGGCTTCTGCTCAGTTAGGTCAGCAGAAGCATGTTTTCTGCTTCTGACTCTGTAATTACAAAAGAAAATAGATATTCTCCTTGACCTCTGTGCTCTGTACCCTCCTGGGCACTTTTCCAGCCTTATTATTGTTCTTAGAAAGGTTTTTATTTTGAAGAAAAATTCTCAAAAGATTCTACTCCTCTATTCCATCAAACTTGGCAACATTATAGTCACAGTACTTCTTTCTGCTGCCTTGTGTTCAGTGGGTATCCCATGGGTGATTTTTACATATTTTGTATGTAATTTTGCTTTCTTTTTTTTTAAGATTTTATTTATTAATTTTACAAAGAGACAGATCACAAGTAGGCAGGCAGAGAGGCAGGCAAGAGGAGGAAGCAGGCTCCCTGCTGAGCAGAGAGCCCAATGCGGGCCTCGATCCCAGGACCCTGAGATCATGACCTGAGCCGAAGGCAGAGGCTTTAGCCCACTGAGCCACCCAGCTGCCCTGTAATTTTGCATTTTTACAGATGATTTGTATACTGGTGGTGAAGGCTGGGGCCTTGTCATTGGAAGATGTGAGTTCTAATCCTGGCTTTATCACTTCTTATGCGTTGCTTTCCTCATCTACAAATATGGAAGGTAACCTGTATCTCTCTGAGTGGCCATAAATGTTAAGTGATCCATGTGAAAACGACTGGATTAGTTTTTAGCACATAATAGATATTTGGTAAGAACTGAAAATCCTTTAGAAAATGTTTGGTCTTATTAGCAAGCAAATTTTTATCACTGGGTATGACATTATGAAGTTCTTCATACTGTATGATCTCCCGTGGTTTTATGTTACCAGTAAATTCAAATATGTATTGTGTGTCAACAAGATGACTGATCTTATCTCTACACTGAGCATATAAAGCTGCCTTGGAAATGACTGCGACCTTGGAAGAGTTTATAAGCAGGGAGGAGACACAGCATAAATAAAGAACCACAGGCCAGCATGTTACATGCTTGATAAAGGTACCTCTGAAATAGGACGGTAGCCCGGTGCACCCTACATACGGATATGGTGTCACAGCTTATCTCCCATATATATGCTTAGCTGAATATCCCTTCTAGAAGGTTTTATGAGAGCTCTGATCAAAATGCTCTGATACGAGAATTCAAGATTTTTACCTGCACCTTGGGCCATCATTCTATAAGAAATCATAGAGACAGTCTTTGCTTTCTCCTCCTTCATTCCCATTCTGACTTTTAAGGACAGCGAAGATCGCTGGCTAGACCACCTGATACTATAAATCAGAGGTTGGCAAACCCTGGTCCATGGACCACATCCATCCGGCCCCCTGCCTGTTTTTCTTTGGCCCACTAGTTAAGAAGGGTTTTGACATTTTTAAATGGTTGAAAAAAGTCAAAAGAGTACTATTTCGTGACACGTGAAGTTATATGAATTTCAAACTCGAGTGCCCATCAGTGCGGTGGTCTTCGGACACAGTCAGGCTCCTGCACCGCCATACTGTCTGTGGCTGCTTTCAGGCTACAGCAGCAGGTGAGTCACTGTGACGGAAACTGGAAGGTCCAGAAAGCCCAGAAGACTTGTCCATCTGGCCCTCTGCAGAAAACTTGCTGCTGGTGCCGCGAGGCCTTTAAAACCGCTACATATCCTCGGCGTGGGCCTGACATGGGCGTTTCTGACGTAAGAGGCAGTTTCTCCATGTTCTCTGGTGTCACTTTTTCTGAACATAAAAATGTTCCCTCTGGCCTTTCTTTCCAACACGAACAGGCAATATTAGGTGATGTGCGCAGCCTGACAGCGTGTCCCTTTTGAAGGTACAGCTGTGAAATGAGAAGCGGGGGGAGCTCTGGAAACATGGAGGGATTCCTCGTGAACACAGTCTCCCCCGTTTAATGTCTGCTAAGTAATGTGAGCACAGGGCTGTCCGGTTTCCTGCTTTCGTTAGCCCGCGAGTTCACACCAGTCTTTCCTGTAAGACTGGGTTTGCCGCCGTAGTATGAAAATGTACTTTCAACTTGGTAGTATTGGTAAATCACAGAACCCTTCTCCCTGTAGAATAAGGCTCAAGTATAGAAATTCTTTCGTATGCTAGGGAAAGGCATTCACTTTGCTGCATGGCTAAAAAACCAGCACGCAGGACGACACACGCAGATGTGGAGCTTGACTATCAGGCGTGAGCCCAGAAGGGTGGACGGCGTCCGCTCTGCAGTGGTACCGGGAAAGCTTCTTGCTGGTTGTTGGCACTTCCTCTCACATTCTTAGGGCCAAGTAGCCTTCATAGGGGACTTTGGCTTTGCAGGCAGTCACAAATAACTTTCACGAGATATAAGGCTCTGTATGTAGCTTTATAGTCCAGGATTATGTATTTGAACAGTCCAACCCTTCAAATACATGTATGGCTACCTTTGCCTTCCCAAGGCAGTGAGGAGCCAGGTTCTAAATCTCAAACTCTTAGCCTTGCTGTTTCTCCCTCTCTTGTGGGCCTTTTGGGAAACGAGGTAATACATTTCTGTGCACCTCTAGAGAAAGAAGTGAATTTCCCTCAGTATGTCCTCCGCACCAGATACCCACCATCCTCATGTCCAGAATGAAACTTACTGGTGCGATCACTTGAGAAGCCAACCTGGACATCAACTGGAACTTGAATAAAAGCCTCTGACTTTGATCCTGTAATTTCACATATGGAAATATAGGCTATAAAATTAAAGCTAAATGTGAAAGCGAGAAACTCTGTCATTTATATACAGTAAGTTATGTTGCTGTTTTTAATAATGAAGAGCCCAGAATAAAGTTAAACTCATGGGAGGAGTCAGGTAAACTATAATCTTACTTACTTGATAAGATACGTATATAGTGATTAAAAATGATATTTATACAGAATGGTAGTTATACTGTACTGGGCATAAAAAAAGGCAGGGTACCCACTTGTGTGTTTTAATATGATTTCAGCAACTAAATAACCTGTGCATAGAGAGCAGGATCACAGAAGTATAATACCTCGTTGATGTTGTGTGTATAGGCAGTCGGACTTGAAGATTTTTCTGCTTTCCAGTTATTCTTTGTGAGCTGTATAGGAACGAAGGGTATACTAAGTTAAAAGGAAGGCCTGCAGTGGGCAGCGGGTGAGCGCAGCACCCGCTCTGACGGGCTCAGCCCTGGCCCGGAGCCAGCTGCGAATGACACACAGAGTGTCCTCGTGGAGCTTGCGGTTCACTGGAGGAGGCAGGCCGTAAACAACCAACCCTCCAGAGGGATGAGTGATAGAAGGGGAGGGGAGAGCACATGGGGACATCGAGTAAGGATAATTAATGCACAAGGAGTTCAGGGAAGGTCCCCCATGTGTAGTGACACAGAAGCAGGGCTGGAAGACCTGTGAAGGACCGCATGAAGGAGGCCGTGGAATTTCAGGCAGAGAAAGTGGCACATGCAGAGAAAGGCCCCAAGTCGAGAGCAGGGCATATCCTGGAAACCACAGTAAGTTAGAGTGGTAGCAGTGGGCCGTAGAAAGTGGGCTAGGGTAAGAGGATAGTTGGCCATTTCTAACTACAGTGAGAAATTCAGATTTTTATCCTGTCCTCAGGGCAAGCAGAAACTGACATGAGTAGATTTACATATTTATTTTTACTCTAAGACCACACTAGAGAATGGATGCAGAAAGGTAAGAAAGCATGCTGGGAAAGCAGCAAGGAGGGAGGGGGCGGGGAGCTTGCTGTATTCCAGGTAAAATGATGCCTACACGGTGCGGCAAGGGGGGATCTACAGAACAGGATGCCAAGTGAAACAAGTTTAAACAGAAAGACAAACACCAAATGATTTCACTTATATGTGGAATCCAAAAAACAAGCAAACAGAAAAGGAGAAACAGACGGCTCAGGTCATGATCTCAGGGTCCTGGGATCGAGGCCCGGTCGGGCTCTCTGCTCGGCAGGGAGCCTGCTTCCTCCTCTCTCTCTGCCTACTTGTGATCTCTCTGTCAGATAAATAAATAAAATATTTTTTTTTAAAAAATGTAGAGAACAAACTGATGGTTGCCAGGAAGGAGAGTGGTGGGGGATGGACACGGTGGATGAAGCGGGGAGGGAGATACAGGCTCCAGGTCAGGGAATGAGTTAGTCTCAGGGACTAGAGGAACCAGATGGGGACTACAGTCAGTGGTACCGTAATAGTAATAGTGATGTATAGTGCTTGGTAGCAGCTACACGGGTGGTGAGCAGAGCGTAATGTAGAGACCAATCACTAATGGTATGCCCAAAACTAATGTAACATTCTGTATTAACTATATAACCATTTTTAATATCATTTATTTTTTAAAAATGAACATGATAAACTCCTGCTATCTTTGAGAAATAATTAAAATTCCAAATAACAGTTCAAAAAAAATTTTTTTAATGCAGGAGGGGGCCCCTGGGTAGCTTATTCGGTAAAGCATCTGACTCTTGGTTTCATCATCATGATCTGGAGGTTGTTAGATCAAGCCCCACATTGGGGCTCAGCAAGAAGTCTGCTAAAGTTTCTCTTTTCCCTCTCCCTCTCACTTGCATGCTCTCTCTCTCTCAAATAAATCAATCTTTTAAAATAAATCAATAAATGAATAAATAAATGCAGCAAGGAGTCTTCCTTCTGTATTAAGATTAATACTGGATGGCTAATTTAAAGTTTAGTAAGAACCCAACACTTTTTATAAAGGGTTTTTATTTCAAAATTTTCTAACTAAATAGCAAGGTTTTTAGTTTTTACTTTAAATCTTTTAATTGCCTAACAAAGCTTTTAGAAATCTTCAGGACAGATAAATCCTGGGTTAGCCCTGAATGAACGTCATATCATGGAAATGTCATATACTCTTAAAATTGTGTAGAATCCAAAATGTATTCCAATGAAGGATGATGGTAATGGGAAAATGAAAAACCCAGAAGGAGGAAAAGAAAAAAATAACATTTGGTTTTGTGACAGAGCTCCTTCTGTCACCATGAGTTCCTTGAGCAGGGGCTCCTATACCTCGCATGGGGCCTGGGGGTGGAGGCATCCTTGGGGAAGGAAGGAATGAACAAATAAGTGAACAAATGAATGAATATGTACGGATTAAAGCAGGTGTTTGAGGACTGCCCTTTCTTGCTTTTGTTATTTTCATTTCCTGGCAGAGGCCACCCCTCACACCTCTTACACACATCTGCTGATGGCCCAATTAGAGATGGGAAGTGGAAGGGGGTGGGTCAGAAAAGGCTCCCTTCTTATGTATTGGTCACGTAAGGATGTGTTACTTTACACATATTTCAGAGTTAGGTAAATTGGAACCTTGCCTCGTTTTCCTGAAAAACTGGCAACCCAGAAAACTTTTATTCAAATATTTGTCATAAATGCTATTTGGTTAAAATGTAGACTTTGTGGCTAAACATAACTTCATAAATATGCATTTACGATGCTTGTTACAAGCGTTTCCAAAAGCCAAAATTGGAAAAGGCCACATTCCCAGAAAAGAGAAGGAAACTGCATTTTGGGGAGCTATTGTGTTTCAGGTAGTACGCTGACCCTCTTTTACAAATGGGAATACGGAGGATGGGCGTTGAGCAACTTAACCACAGTCGCATGGTTAATAATGGCAAACCCTGAACTTGAACTCAGATCTGTCAGACTTCAAAGCCCATCCATGCTCCTTGTGCTCTCGCTTTTTGCTTTTAGGTCATAAAAACAAAGAAAAGTCAATATGGGTCTGTAGGAGTGAGGCATGGTAGATAAATCCAGATAGGAAGGTGCTGCAAGCAAAGACTATTACCATGAACTTTTAGGAGGGAGGAAAGAGAAATAAAGATTGTGAACTCTGCTCTTTTTCCTTGACACCTTAGTCTATTAGTTTTTAACTAATTTTGCAAATGACCAAAATAAAATGTTGCCTTCCCTGAGCGCTTAGCATTGAGTTCTACAAAAACATCTCTCCCTCATGTTGACTTGTTCTCAGAGTCAAGTGTTAGCTGATTTCATGGACTGCATTATTATAGTTAGATCAATCCATTGTTTCTCTCATTTTAAAAGAGCTCTTATCCTGAGTTTTCTTCCTCCTTTTAAATGCTGCCTACCTTCTATAGGATGTTGCTGGGACAATATTAAGTCTTTTCTCAGGACTGTCTTATAGGCCCTGGTACTCTGGGTCTCTTTCGCTCCCATTTGTCACAGTTGATGAGGATGTTCCCATCTGCCGGGCATATGGAGTTGGTGGTGCTCAGCAAATCTATGTTCCAGTCTGGTCCCAGAGGGTATTTCGGGATTATCTTGTAAATTCTCCCTTTCCTCTCCTGTGCCCTCAATATGCTCTATCTCCATTGTAACAGCTATGGAAATCTACCTTGAAGTCTAATTAATGATGTCTGCCTTCCCTCTCCAACTGAACTGTGACTCTCTGGAGGCCAGGACTGGGTCTCATTCATCTTTGTGGGCCCCTTTCCTGACCCCCCAAGAGGGGAAACACAGCACCTTCCACAGAGGAATAAGCCCATCGCTGTTGACTGTTGGCTTGAGACATTGTGTTGGCTTGAGCCCTTGATAACCTGTCATTCCTAATAATTCTATGCACACAACTGGAGAGGTTCTGAAAATAGATTAGTCAAGAAGGTGAATTTTGTGCTACTGCCAATGTGAGACCCCTAAACATAGCGTCATTATAAAGTTTTCCTAGTGTAGATTTCTGTTTCCCTTGGGCATTATTTGGAAGAGAGCGTGGATTCTCACTGTATTCTAACCACATTTTACATAAATAAGTGGTAGTTAACACTTAGAGAGCTTTTAGGGGTTACTCTAGATTTTTTTCAGGTAATCCCAGCCTTAATCGACAGGTTACGGTCAGCTTCAAAAACAGTAATACTCACAGTAACAGTGCTGTCTTCCATTTATGGAGTTGGGAGTCTGATAGTTGTCATCTGGCCTAAGCTGGGGCACTACAGCCCCACAACCCCACACCCCTCTAGGTTGATAAGATCATGGAGAAGGTTGTGATTCTCATGATAGTTTTCAGGATACTTAAAGAGCCTCTTCACCTCCAGAGGTATTTGAAACATGGGTTGTTTACAAAAGTTACGGCTTTGAATTCAACTCAAAAAGCGTTATTGGACACCTACTCTATACCCTAGGCTTTGTGATACTTTGATTTTCTGCCGACTGGAGCTCATATTTTTTACCGCATGTGGTAAGGAAGGTCCAGTGTTCCTTTAAAAGTGTTGGAACATGGGGGTAAAGGACAGATCCCCCTCTGAGACAGTCCAAGGGAAGAAAAGAGCCTCTTGGGCGCTGGTGTTTGGTCCTGGTTTCAAAAGCACGGTCAAGGGAAAGTGGTAGTGGAAGGATCTCTCCCCCAGGGAGAGCCCCGTTTGGGCTGTGGCTCATGATTCTGTTATTCGTTTGGACCTTTTTCAGGTGAGCCGTAATTTTGAGCTGGTTGGACGGGTTAACTTGGATCAGCTGGAACAGATGAAGGAAAAGATGGAGACCTCCAGCAGTGAGGACGAGGACAAGGAAGAAGAAATGAGCAGCAAGGCTGATGACAGAGGTTAGTCTCAGCCCTGCCCTCGGAGGCCCAGATGGCATCTAGCACGTCCATGGTGAGACAGAAGGGAGGCAGAAGGTTGTTGGAAGAGAAGCAGAAGGAATGATCCTTCTTAGTTAAGTAGCAGAACAGGCTGACTTAAGAAACATGTCAGGGGCCATCTTCATAAACTATTACCAGCTATAGGAACTCCAAGGAAAACAGAGTTTCTAACTATAGCTATATGTTTGTTAAAAACTATATGGGGGTGATTCATTTTTAATAAGGAAAACGTGTCTAGGGAATCTTCACAGTAAGAACAGGCAGACAGTGAGAGAGAGGACACTGTAAAGGGAGGAATGTGAATGAACTTCCCATTGGGCACGTAGATAATATTGCTGCTGCTGGGGGTGGGGGTGGAGTGTGGGGCCTGCAAAGGACTTGAGCCTTGAGCCCTGAGCTTTTCCATAAGTCCCTCTGCTTGGACCTTTTCTTAATCCCTTGCTGCTCTTTCTGCTCTATGAAGAAGGAAAAAGGCCAACGGGTTTCATTCAACCATGTGTTTACAGAGAAAGGTTTCATGAGATTTTTGTACTATTTTTCCAATTTCCTCTGAGTCTATAATTATTTTCAAAATAAAGTTTTTCAGAAGTATATTTAGCTGTAGACATACATTTGTATGGTCTAGAGTTGGCGTTCTGTATTGTTCAACACAGAACATTGTAGAAATCCCAGGACGGTGCCTGCAAGAATTTGGGTTCAGGATCTGTTAGTTATTGCAGATTCATCAAAAGCACGTGGATAACAAAAATGAAAAAGAAACATAGATAGGAGAAGAATGATGTTAGTTGCCAGCATCGAGTTTCCTTATGTGCCAGATCCAGCGTTGGTGGGTTTTATATAGCCCTTTTTCTTTAATCTTCTATGATGTAAAGGGTACTGCAGTGGGCCTGCCTGATTTGGCTCCTAGTTAGGCTGCTAAACTAGCTCCATGACTTTGAGTAAAGTGTTTTATCCCGGGTGCGTTCATCATCTAAAACAATAATAATATCACCTACCTCTTAGAGTTGTGGAAGGCTTGGATGAGGTCACGTACAAGACATCAGGCTGTTCCTGGAACATAGTAACCACCGCATAAATGATAACCCTGCAGTGTACTTGGTATTATTATCATTTTACAAATGGGGAAATAAAGGTCCAGAACATCACCTTGGAGACTGAAGTTAGGTCTTTTGGCTCCAAAGGCAAGATCTCTTTGCACTACATCCCACTTCCCCAACCTTTTGGGCAGTGGAATGTTCTTCATCGTAGGGAACCTAACTGGGAATCCCCTTTGGGCCTCACTCGGAGCTACACTCCTGCAGAGTATCTTTGTTTTTCCTCCTTGCTCCATCTGTAGGCCTACGAAAGCCTCTTCGGTGACCCTTTCCCTCCCAGGTTCTCCCTGTCCTTTTTCCTGACCTGCCCCACTTCCACTCCATTCCCACCATGACACCATAGCAGGAGACCACAGGTTTGCAATGTGAGGGGTCCCCCAGTGAAGACAATAGCAGGGACTGCCGGCTCTTCAAATCCCTCGTGCCCGTGGTCAGCCTGAAAAATGAACCAACAAAGAACACATTCTACCATCAAGGTTGATTGCCCTTGTAAAGTTACAGCTGTCATTAGGAGAGGCCATAGTGATCCATTTCTGGCAAGGAAAATGGCTATGATCTAAGGAAGCATGGTTCCTCATTTTCTTTTTTTTTTTTTTTTAACATTTTACAAATATGTTCTTAGTGATGAATTCTTTAACGTCTGTGCAGTTATCAGAGTTCTCTGGAAGAGGATGCTTTTGACAGAGGGTACAGAGGCTCCTTTTGCTTCATGATGCTCTGTGCCCTGCTGTTCCTCTCCAGGAAATAAATTATTCCTCATTGGGTGCTATGACTTTTTTTAATCTCTGAAGCTGAGCACATATGATTTTAGAGGCTATAAGCATGGCAGAGGCAAGAACCCCTTTTGGTCCTTCCCTCCTCTGTGATTCCTCTAAAATGAAAGCATCGTAAATTAGAATAGATGGCAGTTAGGGATGGGGAGCACCAGGCACGTTCCCTTGCTTGCCCAGCTTGGTTGCGCCCTTCGCATGGGCACTGGGGCATCAGACCAGTTTGGTTTAACTGGAAAGAATTTCATGGTGTCTGACTGCTTCTCACTGGAAAGTGTAGTATCCACATTCGTGAGTGCTAACCACATAGAGAAAAAGAGTCTTGGGGTGGAGGAGCTTGTATTCCTCTCTCTGAGGGTAGGGATTTACACGAGTAACTTCTCCTGATGCTAATGGGCTTTCCAAGCCTAGTCCCCCCCCCCCCAACCCCCTTGTGATTCTTGAAAGAACAGCCTCCTTTGTCTCATCCCCTTTGAATCGATTTTCCACCATCTAGGTATATTCTTGCCA
Organism: Spilogale gracilis; assembly: GCA_004023965.1. Lineage (NCBI taxonomy): Eukaryota > Metazoa > Chordata > Mammalia > Carnivora > Mephitidae > Spilogale > Spilogale gracilis. Next base: position 60,018 of record PITA01008411.1, read on the forward strand.
ACAAGAAGAAATGGCACACAATAGCCTCAGGGTGTTTTTGCCAGACAGTCTGTCTTCTAGGAGTAGAGCGGGAGGTGGCTGTAGTGCAGCCCCCGGGGGGGGGGTGATGGAGAGCTATTTGATGTGTGACAGGTAATGACCGGCCTCCTCCTTTGAGGATGAAACAGCATGAGCCATTGGAAAGAATAGATGACTGGTTTCATGTTTCCTAAGGGTAAAGGAGCAAATGTGCCAGGAGCATGTCCCTCGTTGGCAATGGAGACTTTCATCAGGCACACTCAGTTTGGGGGGGCTCATGTCCTTGTACCTCCCCCACTCCCCGCACCCTCTCCAACACGGGAACCGGAGAGGCCCCTGACCACAGCCACACCGCAGGTCCTGCCTAGGCAGCTCGGAGGGAATTTAAAAGAGAAGAAGCCAGGCATGAAGAAATCAAAATTAACCCAAGCAGAATCCTCCCCACCCCCTCTCATTATGCAGTTGGGAGGAGTCAGGAAGGCATTCTGTTGATTTCTTGCCCAAGATAATCCCTGCTAAGGAATTAATGCGCAGAGCAGATGGTGCTGTCTCATTTCCAATGAAAAGAATCAAGGAAGATAGTCTGTGCAATTATTTTTAATGGCTTGTGTGGTGATCTTCTTAATTTGTGAGAAAATGTTTCATCTTTTGTTAAAACTGGCCCCGTTCACATAGCTTTTTGTGCTAAAGATTAAGGCAGCACAGAGACACCTACCCTGTTAACATCATCCTGAGGCTCTTATTAGATGGAGTATTTCAACCAGGAGACATCCTCCTGTCCCGTCTTGTATGTACAGGCACAGAGTGACCATCTGATGTGCAGATGATGGACATTTCCCTGTCCGCTACCCTCACCTTGTAGCGTGGCTACAGGCCTGTCTCGGTCCTGCTGTTTATTCCCCATGGGAAGGTGGCCCTCTGTAGTATAATGAAAGACATATGGGCTTGGGATTCAGAAGAACACAAAGGCCGTGTGAGCTCTCAGCTTTGAGTCTGCCAGGAGGAGTGGTCTGTAAACAATTAACCGGCCAATCCGCCATTTATCAGACCCCTAGCACGTGCCCAGCGCCATGGAGAAACAAAATGACAGTCAATATCTGATGTTTACAACAGGCCTGTCCAGAAATGTCTGTATCCCCACTTCATGAATACCAGTGATTGAGGGGTAGATGCCAGGCAGCTGGCCAGGGTCCCTCACCAACTGAGGACATGCTTTCACATACCAGCCTCCGTGTCATCCAGGATTCTCATTCACGCTAGGTTCTTCACTTGCAGATCTCATTCAGGGCTCATAGCCACCCTGTGAGGTGTCGATTATGACATCTGTGGCAGGTGCGTGCAAGCTGTAAGCCCCCCGGCCTTACTTGGAACGAGGCGAAACTCTGAGGTCCGCCACGGCCGAACCTGGTCCAGTGTGTCTGTGTTCTTTTTAGTGAGCAAACATAAACCTGTGTCGGATAGAAAATGAATAGTGGCTATTCATTTTCTCTGTCAGGGACTCCCGCTAACCCGGGAGTCCCTGACAGAGCATCCCAGAAGGAAGAAATGCAATAGACAGACCTGCTGAGACACTATTAGAATGGACAGGAGGGGTTCTTCGGGCCAGAAAACCCCAGATTATTTGTGATGGGAACAGCTGGGGCTGTGAGGAGGCATGGGGAGGCTGGGGGCCTGGGAACCAGGAGCGATTCTTGAGAACCAGCCAAGAAACACTCCTATGTGGGAAGCCAGTAGAAGAGTAAGGAATCTGGAAATTGCCTTCACGGATGGTTTTAGAAGCAAAGGTAGGAGAGGAGGTTTCCTAATGAATGTGGACTTACCTCTTTTGCCTCCTCCCAGGGCACACAGGTAACACTTCTGCTTTCTGCTCACAGATCTGATGAGATTTTCCGACCATGGGGCTGCTATTAACACCGAGAAGCGTTTTCCGTGTGAATTTTGCGGACGGGCATTTTCACAGGGCTCTGAGTGGGAAAGGCACGTGCTGAGACACGGCATGTAAGTTGAGCCATCCCAAGCCATCACTTGCCCAGAGAAGTGAGAAGTGGCAGGGAGAGCAGGTTCTTTTTGTTTCATTGTTGTTGTTCGTGGGGGTTTTCTGGGGTTATGGAGTTTTGTTTGTTTGTTGTTCCCCCTGACAATCCATAGACCCTTCCCTCTGTGTCACACTTCTGGGCCTGGGAGGGGAGGCAGTTGTCAGGAAGTAGGTTTTGTTCCTTTTTGTTGATTTTTTAAACGGTCACCCAGACACAAGTCAAATGAGGAAAAGCCATCTTTATGAATGACAAATCCTACCCAAGTCCTCATGTGGAAGTTTGGTGCTATTCTGTAGCCAGTGTCCCTTCAGCTTTCATTAGCATGACATTCTCTGATAGAGCGTGGACCGGGGTCAAAAGATCTGGCTTCTGTTCCTGCCTCTGTGATGACTCATTCCCTGAGTGGCCTTGAACATGCCCTCGCACCTCTTGGTGCCTTCAATGCTCTGCCTCGGGGACAGAGCCAGCTTCTGCCTGCCTCCCAGGTAGGTGGGAGCTACCCGTAAAACACTTACAAGACCCCTGAACATAAAATCGTCCTCTAGACAAGGCACTCCTAGCCCATGAGACAAAGAGAGAATCTAGGAGTTAGTCCTCGAGTAGGAAATGTAGAAAATGCCCCAGAAACCCCAAGCACCTAAACTTCAGAGAAGATAACTAAGCTCCCCGAGACATGGGTTCCATCTTCAGGTTTTTGCTCTTTGTTTCTGGACCTGTCCATTAAATCTTCACCTGAGTTCCTCTTTTTATTTAGTCTTATTAAGTATGGCCAATCTCCAAACTTGGGAGTTCCACAGATGAGCTTGAGTGAAAGACAGTTCTTGCTGCTACCACTTGTGACATGTGACCGACCCAGATGAGGGAACATAAAATAATTATGTTAATGTGTCTACATTACACATGTGTAATTAAAACATAGTATAATAATGGATCCTTTAGGGTCACATCTTCAGTAAGAGGCCAGAAAGACATGACCTAGGCATAACATGTAGCAAAGATAAATCACTGGCAATTTAGTCCTATACTTGTGGCATTTATGCAAAGGAAACCCCAAGGTCTTTTTAGGATCAGGGAAATGAGGACACTTTTTGGTTTAATTAGAAAAAAGAAATGTATACTCACCCGTCTCTCCCATCAATGTTTTTCCAGGGCATTGAATGACACCAAGCAGGTGAGCAGAGAAGAAATCCACCTGAAAGAGTGTGTGGAGGACAGTATTAAGATGCCCTCTATAGAGGAAAAGGAAGACGACGAGGCAATCGGGATAGACTTTTCCCTAAAGAACGAAACAGTAGCCATTTGTGTAGTAGCTGCTGACAAATCTCTCCTGGAGAATGCAGAGGCCAAAAATGAATAAGCGTTTGGTGAAATTCTTAATCAAACCGTACTTGAACCATGATGAGAAAGTGGGAGGGCCAGCCTGGGCTGAGAAGGGGGGTGGACAGAAAAGAAGACAGAACAAAGCTGCTTTTTAGGACTGAACAATCTATTTTCAAAGCACTGGTACCTGTGTGAGTGAGTATGTAAATTAAAGTTATTTAAATGGTTGGATTATGTGGCTCCTTTTCCATCACTACACCTTTTCTTCCGGATCTTCATCATGGAAGTGTCATTTGTTGTGGAATATGGAAGCACCTCCCGTGCACACGGTGTGCTCTGTGGCGGTCTTGGACAGGATGTGGAAACAGAAGCTCCATGACAGTAGAAGACTTCTCTTAGGGGAACAACTTTTTGACGCACATCTTTTGGTGCGTTTTTCTAGTTTTAATACCTTAAGCTTTTTCAAGACCTAACTGCAGCCGCTTTGGGAAAAAACAAACAAACAAAAAAAAACCACAAAAAAAAAAAAAACAGAAAACAAAAAACTGCTTTGCATAAAACAGTCACCTGTTTCCTAGTACCTCAAACTTAACCAAGGGAATTCTCTGCATTTGTCAGTACTACCTGTCGTCGTCGTGGTTAAATGTAGAGAGAACTGCTGGGCAAGACGGTGAATGGAGAAAAAAAAAAAGAGAGTTTTAAAGAAAGGAACACAAATTGTGCTTAAAATCCCCACGTGGGTTTTATTTCTTAAAATACTGTGATTTTTTTAATTATTTTAGTAAAAAACAAAACAAAAAAAAGAAACAGACTTTAATTATTAGATAACTGTTTGTGAATTGTCATCCTTTATTCCAGGTAAGCTGTTTATTAGTGTTCAACTATAATTTAGAATTTGGTAGATTCATGTGAGCTAATTTTACAGTGACTGTGGAGTTTTGTTTGCCATATGTTTATTTTCTATCAATTTGAGTGTTACAAACACAGCACAATTCAGTTCTCACATAAATTTGTTTTTTGTGTGCGTGTTGTTACTGTTTTAATTTGGGGGGCAAGGGAGATTTAGGGGTTTTTTGTGAATAGGAATGTTTTTATTTTAAAACATGGAAATAACAAAGAAATTAACTTTTTTTTCCTTAATTTAACTAAAGAACCAAACTTTTTGGCACAGCTATGCAGCTTGTGGGCCAGACGAGGAAGTCCTCTTCACCCTTTTGTTGCTCGTCAAATTAACACATTATCCGTCTCACACAAATAATTTGTTAGGATGGGCTGGCTTTTGTGTGTGATTTTAAAATCTGTGTTCTGTTTTTGTTTGCATTGTGTTTGGGGGAGGGTTTTTCATTTCTTTTACGGGACAAGGGGATGTGCTAGAATCATCCCTTTGTTGAGAGTGGACAAGAAATACTTATATCCTACAAGGAGCCTGGAGAACTACTTTTTTTTTTTTTTTTTTTTTAATCTAGCTGCCAGCTGCTCTATTTCCCCATATTAGCTTTTTCAGGAGGGAGCAGCTTAGACTAAATCTAAGTCTACATTTATAATATGTTCTGATTGTGAACAAAAGGTTTCATTCCAAAAAAGTAGAAAAGAACTTTCCTTGAAGCCTAGGTTATAGAGAAGCCTGTGTGCATGTGTGCTTTGATGCGTGTGTGCTCGTGTGCGTGTGTGTGAGTCCTTTGGTTTTCATGTTTTGTTTTTTTTGTTTTGTTTTTTATTTCTACTTGGAAGGGTTGTGGGAGGGGGAGGGAAGAAAGGGACAGGGAATTGCTGAAATGACAGTGTCCCACACAGCTTCAAATAAAATCCATGGAAAGATATTGCATTTGTGGAATAAGTGCTTACTTGAAAAGCATGTTCTTCTTTTATTTTCTTGCTGTTAAGAAATTTTATTTGTAGGGAGTTTAATTTAATTTTTTTTTTTTTAGGAATGGGGGCCATCATGTGGAAACCAGAAAGTGGGGAAAGTGTGATCTAGACAAAGATAACATTTTGTGTCCATATTTGTTTTTAATTGGCTTCATTTCAAATGTATTAAGCAGTTCCATACCTGGATTGGGTGTCTGTAATGGTTACCAAAAAAACACAAAAAACAAAAAAGGGAAAAAAAAGGAAAGAAAAAGGAAAAAAAAAAGAAAATAATTGTGACATGCTTTTATCACTACTTTATTTTTCAAATAACATGTAAATATTGTAATCCATTGGATTTTGTTTTGCTAACCTGTTAATAAAAATATGGGACCATTATCCTTTTAACAGGGCTAGAATGTCATTTTTTTCTGTTTTCAAACATATACCTGATATTTTGTGGCGCACATTTTGGATGCATTATTATAATTCTGTTGACTGTAATGACATAGAATTTACAACTTTTTTTTGTTTAATTTATACAGAGGACATTTTTTTTCAGAGCTTGAGAGAAGAAAATAAATAGCAAAATGAGAACCTGTTGACTCCAATAATCAGTGTTTCCCTGATACTTGATAGGAGAGAGGGAGATTCTGAGTTCTTGAAGCCAAGGGTTTTAAAAACAACAAAAACACACAAGTAGGTTATTCAAGTTGTTTGCAACATACATTTTTGTAATGAAATGTGAGAAATTAATAAAGAATTTTTTTCACATGTGTCTATGTGCATCTGTTGTAGATCATTTATAGATGTGACCACAGATACGAAGTGTAGGAATAATAACAGTGCTGCCTTTTAGTGCATGTACAGGAGAGCTAATTGAAGCCATTGAACCTACACAGGTATGGAAAACAAAGGTCATATTGTGGTGAGATGTGAGCTGGGATTTCAAAAGTTAACATTTCTGCATCAGATATTTCTCACTAATTGGAATTTTATGAAGGGAAGGTTTTCCAGCAAAAATGTGAATCAAAATGGTGCATGAAGCTCCAGAAAGAGGAAGTACTACTGATTAAATGTCATCTAGGGACCCTGAATCCATGGGGAATTATTTTAAGCTAACTGCAAGACAAAACCACTGCCACAAACTATCTTACTGTGCATCCTGTACTGATAATTATTATCATTAATCTATTCTTTGAGCTATCTTGTTATAAACCAAGGGAAAAATTAATAGGTCATGAAAACTAGAGGACGAGTAAATTAAAATCAACACTGTTAAACTCAGAGCTGATTTATACTGTCTGTCTTCACCAGGGTTAGGAGAAGAAAGGTTCATGGATCTTTTATCGAGAGCTCATTCTAAAAATTTATTTCTCACCCTTCCTTGTCCTCTTTATCTCTTCCACAGAGGAAAGTTATTAAGACACTTACAAGAGTATAAAACAAAATGGGAAATTAGAGAAGTCAGAACCCAAAGGGAAAAGGAGGATAGAGTAGCAACATGATTATAGTAGAGAATTGGCAAAAAAGCATCCCAAGAGGCCATGCATAAGACATCTACTTGGTTCAGAGCTTCCTGGTAGGCAAGGCAATGAAAGATCAAGAATCACGTTCTTGGTAACTTTTATTACCAAATGCTCAAGAGATACTTCAACCTTTTCTAAAACTACAAGTTGGGAAGTTTCTTTGTGTGTTTTCTAAAGAAAAGAAAGCAATGTAAAACTTGTCTATTGCAAAACAGCTGTTGTGGCTGCCATCAAATATTTAGTGAACAGTGTTTTTACTGAGTTGATGTCTAATCCATATTCCCACTTTGTTTCGTGGAAATGAAGTGGAATTTACTGATACGATAGTCATGGTAGGGGCTGCAACAAGGCAACTCCTTGGAACTACAGAGGTATGCCTCCATCCGGTGACTTGGGAATCCATACTCCCCCACCTGATAACTGCCATCTCAACACATGAGTCCTGGGATCATTGTTGAGAGCTTTGGGTATCTACTTACTTATATGCCTCACCCTGGAAATAGCACACATCACTTCTAGTCTTGCTTCAAGGGCTAGATCTGGTCACAAGGTCCCACCTAACCAGGAGAAAGGTGAGAAATGTGGGGTCTTATCTATCCGTGTGCCCAGGAACTTAATAGAAGTTTCCTAAACAATGGGGGGAGGGCGAAACCCTCGATTCTTCATAAAGCAAAAGATGCTGATCTCATCATCACCCATGCCCTTAACCAATATTTATGAGCAAATATTTGGTGCTAGTCACTGCATAACAACAAATGACCAACATGACCCCCTCCTAACAGCTCATGAATACTGAGGCCAGAGGTACGACGTGGGAAAAATGAGCAGCACAGGAGGTGCTGGGGCTTGCTAGACCATTAGCTACCTCTGTGGGTACTGGTAACCCTAAGGAAAGATGGCCTTGATTGTGGACACCTTTTCTCTGTCCATCTAAAAGCTCACATTTGATTTAGAGAAAGCATATGAGAAATTGGTTCCCCTTCTTTAGCTCTAGGTTTAAGAAACATTACTATAGGACATGGTCTTCCCTAGCAACTCTCCCTATTTCAAAGACAGGGGTGTGAAAGCGGACAAGACTTAGTCACAGAGACTGTAAGATGCGTCAAGGTATTGTGCTCATTATTCCTGAAAATGTCAGTTCTTTTCCAAACACCCTGCTCTGCACATGCCTTTCCCTCTGCCTTCAGTGACCTCCTTTTGTTAATCAAAATTACCTGCCCTTTAAGACCTAGCCTCAATATAACTTCTGATGTGACACCTTCCCTGACTCTGGAGTCATCCTACTTGTCACCTGACCCCTGCCTTAATAAACATTTATTGAAGACTCTTCTCCCACCCCCCACCCCAGTCTTAAGTAGCTGAGACACATTGCTGTCAGATGCAGCTAGCCTTTTTAAATTCAAATATATTCCTGTTGATACCAAGTGTTAGTTCTCATCTGATTTGGCATCGATGTTACATTTTCTTTTGGAGCCTGAGATTGCTTTTTTAAATATCTAAGTAAAAATATGCAGTTTAGTAGATGAAAAATGTCTTTGTCTGAAACTCTAGGCTCTCTGAAAAAACATCGGAACACTGAACAGCAGCACTCCTGCTCAAGAGGTCACTTTGGCCATCCCCCTGCCATCTTGCTCTGATGTGAAGAAGGGATAGGGAGGTCCTGCTAGGCCTGAAGAGTAGGCATCGGTGGTGCCTGATGAGGGCATGGGGTAGGTGAAGCAGAAGCCAGAACTGGCAGTGATGGTGGTGGCGATGTGTGGCAGTGACAAGGGGGTAGACTGTGTGAAGATGCAGAGTGGTGAAGGCAAGCCTCAAGCGGGAGGAGGGTAGCTCCAGAGGCAGGGTTGAGGGAAGACATTTTCTTGGAATAGGAGAGAGTCGGACATGTTTATTATCCTGAGGGAAGGAGCCAAGGTAGCGGCGGGGTAACTGGCAAGCAGACTCATCCGGGGATCCTGGCCACATGAGAGCAATGGCCTTTGCAGATGGAGAGGGACTCTTTCCTCCTGGGGTGGGGGAGGGGGAAGAAGAGAAGAACATACTCTCTGTGTGCATCCATAGGTGGAAGATGCAGGTGACTAGGTTCATGCTAACGAACCTTGTCTTTGAGGTGGGATCCAAAGTGACAGGTGGAGGGTGAGTTGGCAGAGAGGTGAAGATTTGGAGCTGCTACGGAGGGCCACATAGAACTGAGTGGGGGGGACAGGAAAACTGAACAGAACATAGTCACTATATTCTCCACAGGACAGAAACAGCTTACTCCAAGGATCTGGGGTAACAGAGCTTTCGCTAGGACTACCCTCCCAACCCCCACTCCCCCCCACCCACCCACACACACACACACCACAACCACCATCACCACCTAATAAAGAAAGGAAATGGGAAGAAAGAGAGAGCCAGCTCTTGGAATCAGAAGGGATACTTCCTTTCTCCGCCTACTTAATTATCTGGCTTTTTGAATTAGAGGTGGAAAGCAAACTTGCCTTATTCCTATTCACAGTTTCTCTCTTGAGTTTGCTCCCATTAATGAAACAGCTTAGTTTGGTTTAGCTAACTGCATGCATGACTTCCAAAAACCACATCACAATGCGGGAGGAATGCAGCCCCTAGCAGTCCTATAGCAGCTTAACCACACTGTTTAGACAGAGGAGCAGGGCAGTGCCAGTGGCTCTGAAATCCATTTAAGATGTGTGAAAACACAAGATTGAAATTCTGACCTTTCCCCGAAGCTGAAAGAACATACTCCAGGGGGCTATTTGGATGACTGTGGCTGCAGGCCTGGGCCCATCCATGGCTCCCCAGGACCTTGGCCACCAGGGTCTGTCCAGCTGGGAAGCCCTGCCTCTCTGTGTCCATCTGTCCCTGATGGGGACACCAATCTGAAGGGCACTTTGGATGAGGAGATGCTGCTGAAAGAATAGCATTGAGGCCAGAAGAGGAGGGAGGTCTTCAAAGGGCAAAGAGAGGAAACCCTTATCTAAATACTGTCAGTCCTGGTCAACGGTCACCCACTGCCTTCTCAGGTATGCCTCAGAGAGAAGACACTACCCCATGGGCTTGCTGATGCTAACCCAGATGGCAAAATGTTTGAGGCATCCTGGGGCAGGAGGAAGGACATGCAACTTGGAATCAGTCACATACATGGTACGAAGATTACATACACAGTTAGCACTTAGCACAGTACATTTCTCATAATCTGTGCGCAATTGATAAAAGCCATCATCATCCCTGTCATGGGCTCAACTCCAAAATGATTTGGAATCTTGGCTTTTCCATCTGTCAAGGCCAACAAAGTCTCTTCCTTAAAGTGGCTTCAGATGAACACAGGTGACAGAGAATGTGATGAGTTTGGCCCCTGAATCTACAAGCTACTGATTTTTCTCCTGGTGGGCCCTACAAAAATGTAAAGGGTATGGTTTCTTTAGATGGAATGGGTCATAACAGAAGATCTTTAGCTCACAGGACAGGCTCTGGGGTCAAACAGAGCCGGGCTTGAGTGTCTGGTCCTTTTCTTATTTGCTTCGAAAGTTTTGACAGGTTTTCAGTCTTTCTGTGCCTTGGTGTCTTTATACAGTGAAGATGAGCAGTGTATACTGTGAAAAATGGAAGGAGATGAGGTACAGTCTGGAGCAGAGGAGGTCCACATGATCTGAAATACTGCTTCTTGAGAGCAGAGACTCTCCTCAGTTTCCTGTGGTATTCCTACACCTCTGAGCTCATGTGGCCCATTGAAAATGGGCTCAATAAGAATTCTCAATAAGAATTTATGGCCAACTGACTGAGGGGTGAAGCAGGAGAACATCAGTGCCAATTTCTGAAAAGAGGCGTGGCTCAAGGGGACCTCTGAATTTTACTAGTAGCTCTGCTGGGTCAAAGCAATGTTTACACCCTCAAAGCTTTTGTTATGTACCTGAGTCTTTTTAATTTTTAATGCAATTCTTTTCAAGCTTTCTGAAAACAAAAGTATTCTTCTGCAAGCCTGTGTCCTACAATTTAGCCAGCTCACCTCAAAGGGAGGTGGTGAGGGTAGATGGTAATACAAACCTGTGGGATCTCAGGGGGTCTGTTTTAGAACACCGGCTTCACTATTGACTAGAATTGGAACCATGGGAAAATCACTCATCCCCTCCAAATCTTTTCCTTACTTGCAGAATAGGATGTTCATAAATAAAGCACTGCTGGGGACTAGAGCAAGATGGTAGAGGAGTAGGAGACCTAAATTTCATCTGGTCCCAGGAATTCAGCTAGATATCAAACCATTCTGAACATCTACCAACTCAACAGGAGATCAAAGAAAAGAATAGCAGCAATTCTATGAACAAAAAAGTGACCACTTTCTGGAAGGTAGGATGTGCAGAGACGCGAATCTATGGCAATATATGGGAAGATAGACTGTGGGGTGGGGGAGGGAGCCTCTACCAGCCAGCTCCCAGCAAGTGACAGAGTAGCAGAGCACAAAATCAGAACTTTTAGAAGTCTGCTCCATGGAGGGATGTCACTCCAGTGGCTAAGTGAGGGGTGGAACACTTGCTGGGATAGGTGGTCTCAGGAACCTTGGGGTCACAGGAAGACTGAAGGTGCCTGAGTGTGGCAGAGCTCCCAGATATCAGAATGGGGAAGTAGGCTGCAAAGACAGAGCCAAGGAGTGTGCTTTCAGCTTGGGGTTGCCATAAACCATGATCTGCAACACAGCTGGGCTACTGTTCTTCAAGAAGCAAGAGGCAGGTATGGGGAGACTCTTCTTCCTCCCCGCAAGAGAAGCAGCATGGGAGCATGCTGCAGGAATCTGCTGGGTTTGGAGACACTGAACGGGGCCATGTGCTAGAGAGAGAAATGCTCAGTCACAGGCTGTGTGAGCATGGACCATGGCCGGAGACCAGAGAGACAGGAGTGATTGACTTTTTCTCAGAGGGCACACTTAGGAGGGAGGCCCTGAGCTCTCAATTCCTCCAGGACTAGAGATTGGGAGGCTGCCATTTTCATTCCTGTCCTTCAAAGCTGTACAAAAAGTGTTCAGGGAACAAAAGCTATGGAATCAATCCCAAGCCAATTACTTAGCCTGGCCCCTGGCAAGGGCAGTGCAATTCTGACTCCAGCAAAGACATTTGAGGATCACTGTAACGGGCTCCCTCCCCAAGAAGATCAGCAAGGACATCCAGGCAAGACCAGGTTTACCAATCAATGAGAACTGCAAAATGCTAGTTCTAGGGGAATACAGCACATAGAATTTATGGCTTTTTCCCAATGATTCTTCAGTCTTTCAAAGTTAATCTTTTTAATTTTCTGAACTTTTCATCTTTTCTATTTCTTTTTTTGTTTTGTTTTTCTTCTTTCCCTTTTCAATCAACTTCCTATCAATTCCTTTTTAAAAAAATTTTAAAATTTTCATTTTTATGTCATACTCTATCCCTTTGTTGTATTTAACCTTATTGTGTGTGTGTGTGTGTGTGTGTGTGTGTGTGTGTGTGTGTATACATACAAATTTTTCTTTCTTCAAAACTTTAGAATGCAGTTTCTTCTAAGAGACCAAACTATACCTAAATCTAGTGTATGGCCTTGTTCTATTCACCCACCTGATCCCATTCTCTCTCTCTCTATTTTTTTCCTTCTTTTTTCAACCAATTTATCAATTCCTTGTTTTAAAAGATTTTATTTATTAATTATTTGACAGAGAGAGAGATCACGAGTAGGCAGAGAGGCAGGCAGAGAGAGAGGAGGAAGCAGGCTCCTCACTGAGCAGAGAGCCTGATGTGGGCTTCAATCCCAGGACACTGGGATCATGACCTAAGCTGAAAGCAGAGGCTTTAACCCACTGAGCCACCCAGGCATCCTCAATTCCTTTTTAAAAATATTTTTTAAGTTTCATCTTTATGACCATATTCCATCCCTTCCTTGTAATTACCTGTGTGTGTATGTGTGTGTGTGTGTGTGTGTAAATTTTTTCTTTCTTTAAAATTTTGGGAGACAGTTTCTTCTAACAGAACAAAATACACCCAAAATCTAATATGTGGCTCTGTTATATTCACCAACCTGATCATATTATTTTTTTTTCTTTCTTTTCCTTTCTTTTCCTCCCGGTTTTGGACCTCTTCTGAATTGTTTAGTGTATATTTTTCTGAAGTTGTCATTACCCTTTTAGCATTTTTTCCTCATTCATCTAGTCTTCTCTAGACAAAATGACAAAATGGAAAAACTCGCCTCGAAAAGAAAAAAAAAGAAGAAGAACAAGAGGGAGTATGACTGCCAGGGACCTAATCATCATGGACATTTGATGTCAAAACAAGAGTTCAGAATGACAATTATAAAAATACTAGCTGGGCTTGAAAAAAGCATAGAAGGTACTAGAGAATCTCTTTCTGGAGAAATAAAATCTAACCAAGTTGAAATCAAAAAGACTATTAATTAAGTGCAATAAAAAAATGGAGGCTGTAACACTAGGATAAATGAGGCAGCAAAAAGAATTAATGATATAGAAGACCAAATGATGGAGAATAAAGAAGCTGAGAAAAAGAGAGATAAACAATTACTGGATCATGAGAGAGAGAATTTGAGAGATAAGTGATACCATAAAGTGAAACAGTATTTGAATAATTGGGACCACAGAAAAAGAAAGAGAGAAGGAGGAAGAAGGCATATTGGAGCAAATTATAGCAGAGAACTTCCCTAATTTGGGGAAGGAAACAGGTATCAAAATCCAGGAGTCACAGACAACCCCCCTTAAAAATCAATAAAAATAGATCAACATTCCACCATCTAACAGTAAGACTTACAATTCTCAGAGACAAAGAGGAAATCCTGAAAGCAGCTCGGGACAAGAGGTCTGTAACCTACAATGGTAGAAATGTTGGATTAACAACAGACCTATCCACGGAGACCTGGCAGGCCAGAAAGGACTGGCATGATATAATCAGGGCACTAAACGAAAAAAATATGCAGCCAAGAATACTATATCCAGCCAGGTTGTCATTGAAAATAGGAGAGATAAAAAGCTTCCAGGACAAAAAAAAAAAAAAACCTAAAAGAATTTTCAATCACCAAACCAGCCTTACAAAAAATATTGAAAGGGGTCCTCTAATCAAAGAGAAAGCCTAAAAGTAACAGAGAGCAGAAAGGAACAGAGCAAATATACAGTAACAATCACCTTACAGGCAATACAATGGCACTAAATTCATATTTTTCTATAGTTATCCTGAATATAAATGGGTTAAAATTCCCCAATGAAAAGTCACAGGGTATCAGATTGGGGGGAAAACAAAGCAGAACAAAACAAAAAACAAGACCCGTTGATATGCTGTCTGTAAGAGACTCATTTTCAACCCAAAGACACCTCCAGACTGAAAGTGAGGGGGTAGAAAATAATTTACCATGCTAATGTGCAGCAAAAGAAAGCTTGGGTGGCAATCCTTGTATCAGACAAATTAGATTTTAAGCCAAAGACTATAATAAGAGATGAGGAAGGACACTATATCATCCTCAAAGGGTCTGTCCAACAAGATCTAACAATTTTAAATATTTATGTGCCTAACAGGGGAGCAGCCAATTATATAAGCCAATTAATAGAATCAAAGAAACACATCAACAATAATAAAATAATAGCAGGGGACTTTAACACTGCCCTCACTGAAATGGACAGATCATCTATGCAACAGATCAACAGGGAAATTCGGGCTTTAAATGGCACACTGGACCAGATGGACATCACAGATATATTCAGAACATTCCATCCCAAAGCAACAGTATACACAATATTCTCTAGTGCACATGGAACATTCTCCAGAATAGATCACATCCTGGGTCACAAATCAGGTCTCAAACGGTACCAAGAGTTTGGGATCATTCCCTGCATATTTTCAGACCACACTGCTTTGAAACTAGAACTCAAACACAAGAGGAAAATTGGAAAGAACTCAAATACACAGAGGCTAAGGAGCATCCTACTAAAGAATGAATGGGTCAAACAGAAAATTAAAGAAGAATTTTTAAAATTCATGGAAACAAATGAAAATGAAAACACAACTATTCAAAATCTTTGGGATACAGCAAAGTTGGTCCTGAGAGGAAAGTATATAGCAATACAAGCCTTTCTCAAGAAACAAGAAAGGTAAAAAAACAAAACAAAACAAACAAACAAAACAAACAAAAAAAACAAGAAAGGTATCAAATACACAACCTAACCCTACACGTAAAGGAGCTGGAGAAAGAACAGCAAAGAAAGCCTAAACCCAGAAGGAAAAGAGAATAAAGATCAGAGCAGAAATCAATGAAATAGAACCAAAAGAACAGAAGATCAAACCAATAAAACTAGGAGCTGGTTCTTTGAAAGAATTAATAAGATTGATAAACCCCTGGCCAGACTTATGAAAAAGAAAAGAGAAAGGACCCAAATAATAAAATCATGAATGAAAGAGGAGAGAACACAACCAACACCAAAGAAATACAAACAATTATAAGAACATACTATGAGCAATTATACACCAGCAAATTTGACAATCTGGAGGAAATGGATGCATTCCTACAGACAAATAAACTACCAAAACTGAACCAGGAAGAAATAGAAAACCCGAACAGATCCATAACCGGTAAGGAGACTGAAGTAGTCGTCAAAAATCTCCCAAAAAACAAGAGCCCAGGGCCAGATAACTTCCCAGGGGAATTCTACCAAACATTTAAAGAATTAATACATATTCTCCTGAAACTGCTCCAAAAAATAGAAATGGAATGAAAATGTCCAAACTCATCTTATGAGGCCAGCATTACCTTGATCCCAAAACTAGACAAAGACCCCATCAAAAAGAATTACAGACCAATATCCTTAATGAACACAGATGCAAAAATTCTCACCAAAATACCAGCTAATAGGATCCAAAAGTACATTAAAAGGATTATTCACCATGACAAAGAGGGATTTATTCCTGAGCTATAAGATTGGTTCAACATCCACAAATCAATCAATGTGATATGGTACATTAATAAAAGAAAGAACTCAAGAACCATATGATATTCTCAATAGATGCTGAAAAAGCATTTGAGAAAGTAGAGCATCCTTTCTTGATCAAAACTCTTCACAGTGGAGGGATAGAGGATACATACCTCAATATCATTACAGCCAGGTATGAAAAACCCACAGCAAATATCATTTACAATGTGGAAAAACTGAGGGCTTTTCCACTAAGGTCAGGAACACAGCAGGGCTGTCCACTATCACCATTGCTATTCAACATAGTACTGGAAGTCCTAGCCTCAGCAATCAGACAACAAAAAGAAATAAAAGGCATCTGAATTGGCAAAGAAGAAGTCAAACTCTCACTCTTTGCAGATGATACGATATTTCAGGTGGAAAACCCAAAGACTCCACCAAAACTGCTAGAATTCATCCAGGAATTCAGTAAAGTGTCAGGATATACAATCAATGCACAGAAATCAGTTGCATTTCTATATGCCAATGGCAAAATAGAAGAAAGATAAATTAAGGACCCGATCCCATTTACAACTGCACCCAAAACCATAAGATACCTAACCAAAGAGGCAAAGAGTCTGTACTCAGAAAATTATTAAGTACTCATGAAAGAAATTGAGGAAGACACAAAGAAATGGAAAAACATTCCATGCTCATGGATTAGAAGAACAAATATTGTGAAAATGTCTATGCTACCTAGAGCAATCTACACATTTAATGCAATCCCTATCAAAATGCCATCAATGTTTTTCAAAGAAATGAAACAAATAATCCTAAAAATTATATGGAACCAGAAAAGACCCTGAATATCCAGAAGAATGTTAAAAAAGAAAACCAGAGTTGGCAGCATCACAATCCCAGACTTCAAGCTCTATTACAAAGCTGTAATCATGAAGACAGTATGGCACTGGCACAAAAACACATAGATCAATGGAACAGAAAGAGGCTCCATTTTGTGCCAGTGCCATTGAGAAATTCCAGTGCCAACTGTGCTAGTGCCAATTGTGCCAGTGCCAACTGAGAAATGGACCCTCAATTCTATGGGCAACTAATCTTTGACAAATCAGAATGTCCAATGGAAAAAGAATAGATAAATGAATAAATAAATAAATGACTGAATGAAAAAGGACAGTCTCTTCAACAAATAGTGTTGGGAATATTGGACAACCACATGCAGAAGAATGAAACTGGACCATTTCCTCACACCATAAACAAAAATAGACTCAAAATGGATAAAAGACCTAAATGTGAGACAGGAATCTGTCAACATCCTTGAGGAGAGGCAGCAACCTCTTCAACCTCAGCTGCAGTAACTTCTTCCTAAACACATCACCAAAGGCAAGGGAAGCAAGGACAAAAATGAGCTATTGGGACTTTATCAAGATAAAAAGGTTTTGCCCAGCAAAGGAAACAGCCAACAAAATCAAGAGACAACTGACAGAATGGGAGAAGATATTTGCAAATGACATATCAGATAAAGGGCTAGTATCCAAAATCCATAAAGAACGTACAAACTCAACACCCAAAGAACCAAAAATCCAATCAAGAAATGGGCAGAAAACATGAACAGACATTTCTGCAAATAAGACACCCAATTGGCCAAACAGACACATAAAAAAAGTGCTCAATATCGCTCAGAATCAGGGACATAAAAGTCAAAACCACAATGAGATACCACCTCACACCAGTCAGAATGGCTAAAATTAATAACTCAGGAAACAACATGTGTTGGCAAGGATGCAGAGAAACGTGACCCCTCCTACACTGTTGCTGGGAATGCAAGCTGGTGCAGCCACTCTGGAAAACAATGGAGATTCCTCAAAAGGTTGAAAATAGAGGACTCTGACTCAGTGATTGCATTACTTTATCTACCTCAAAGATACAAACATAGTCATCCAAAGGGGCATGTGCACTCCAATGTTTATAGTAGCAATGTCCACAACAGCCAAAGTATGGAAAGAGCCCAGATGAATGGATAAAGAAGATGTGGTACACAGACACACACACACACACACACACACACACACACACACACACACACACAGTGGAATATTATGTAGCCATTAAAAATGAAATCTTACTATTTGCAATGACATCGATGGAGCTAGAGGGGGTATTATGCTAAGTGAAATAAGTCAATCAGAGAAAGACAATTATCATATGATTTCACTGATATGTGGAATTTGAGAAACAAGGTAGAGGATCACAGGGTAAGAGAGGAAAAAATGCAATAAGCGAGGGAGACAAACTATAAGAGACTCTTCATCTCGGGAAGCAAACTGAGGATTCTGAAAACTGCCAGAGTAGAAGAATTGTGGTTTGGAGAAATAAAGACCTCCCAGAGAACTGGGGAGAAGAAGAGGCCACCTTAGCCACAAACCTATGAAAAGTCTTATGAATATATATATAAGATTTTATTTATTTGACAGAGAGAAACACAGCCAGAGAGGGAACACAAGCAGGGGGAGTGAGAGAGGGAGAAGTAGGCTTCCTGCCTAGCAGGGAGCCCGATGTGGGACTCGATCCCAGGTCTCCAGGATCATGACCTGAGCCAAAGGCAGTCGCTTAACCAACTGAGCCACCCAGGCGCCCCATGAATATATATTCTTTTAACTTTTTCTAAAGTAGAGTAAAAAAAGACATAAAATGTCAGTGACATTTAACACATATTAAAACACTAATAGCAGGTTCCATCTAATTAATTTCTATACCATCCCTTGCTTGTAAGAAGATTTTCAAGGACTCCTTCCCCTGAAGTTTTGAGGAGGATGCTGAAAATTCAGATGGTGGTTCAGAGATAGCTGAAGGGAAGTCTGTTGGTTGGCTTGTTTGTTCTCATGTTCAGGTCTCCATCCATATATACATTGTCTTCTCTTGGTTTCCCTGGGCACTGTTCCCTCTGTTCCCCCAGAGACTCAGGCTCAAGGCACCTCAAAGAACAAACCCTAGGCACCGTCTATGCACACAAGGCATGCTCCTCCCCTAGGGTACTCAGTCACCCAAGAGGAAGCCTGGCTGCTAGGCAGGGCTCCTCCCTCACACTAGCTCTCACCTTCAGACCCCAGGCCCAGTCGTCCACAGGTCAATACCCCTTGAATCCATCTGCCACTTGAACCCAAGTGCTATAGCTTAGCTGTCAAGACCACTATGACCACTTCCTATCTGGTTCCCTCCAGTCTAACCAGGCCACACGAAGCACCCAGAATGGGAGGCAAATCCAATTCTGTCATTTTCTTTCTTAATATCTCTCAAACTCCTTCTAACTCCATCCACTAGGCCCCTGCCCTACAGACACCAGTCACAACCAACACTGTGCAGTTTCCGGTTACTCCTCATGCTCTATGGATGGAAGCTCCATGTCTTTCCACATGCGGCTCCAATTGCTTGGAACACCTCCCTCCACCTCCAAGCTAACTAATTTCTCTTGCCCTTGCATACTCAGCCCAGATTTAACCACTTTGGGCTTCAGGTTTTTGGTCCCATTGAATGAGAATAATGGTACCTACTTCACAGGTTTTTGGAAAGAATAAATGAATCAATCCAAAGAAGGAATGAAGATCTGTACCTGGCTGTTTGACAAGTGCTAGCTATTATGTATCTTTTCCAGGAAGCCTTGACCCTGAACTGCATTCCCCATGTTATGTGTTTCCACATTGCACCACACTTCCCTCCTCACGACCCTTAACAGATAGAACTCAAACTGAATTACTGGAGTTAACACTCCTTGAGATGCTACATGGAGTCGTATTTATCCCTGTCATTGTTCAGAGTAGGGCAAGCAGACTTGCAAGGATGTACTTGATGTCAGTTGAATGAAAAAATGTTCAGGCCAGGAGGCCCTCTTACCATGGCCTAAAACTCCAGACAACTTACAGAAACCCCTTCTCACTGGGGGTTCTGATAAAATACCCTGCCCTTGCTTGAGCTCCTGTCCCAGCTCTCCCTAACCACAGACAACCCTGTCAACACACTGTGTTGGTGGCATGATGGGCATTACGCTCTCTTTCACTTAAAAAAAGGGGGAAAAATTCCAAGAAGAGGAAAGTGACTTAGTCATCACTGTCACCCTTGGCAAATAAACATTGCTATTACATACTCCAGAACTCCAGGAGCAACACATAATTAGGCACAGGTTCAATCAGCGGCGAGATGCAGGATGGGTGAGCCCGGAGGGTGAGTGGCTCATTTGCAGTGCAGAAGAGGTAGAGGCACTGATTTTCATGCAAACACGGTCTCTAAGAGCCCCAATTAAATAAGCGCATTAATATTTTTAAGGGCCAACCCCGATGAAGTGCTTTTGCTGAGAAAAGAAGCAAGAAAGTTGTGTGGCTGTGCTTCTGAGTGGTGGCAGCAGATTTATTAGAACTTTTCCGTTCTCTGATTATAAAAGTAATATATTTTCATTGTAAATAACTTTGAAAATGCAAAAAAGAAAAAAGAAAATGAAAATCTCTAATAATCACATACTTATGGTCCTATCATCCATTTGATTCATTCTATTTCCACTCAGTAACTCACTCAGCAAACGGTCTCATTAGTCCCATGGCTTTAAATGTCATCTTTATGTTCATGATTCTCAAATTAAGATTTCCTGCCCCATCCACTCCAGCCAGCTCCAGGCCTAGATGTCAAAGAGACAGAGCCTTGCGGCTATTTCATAGCGTCCGAAGCTCAGATGGGCCATTGTAAACCTTTTTTTTTTTTTTTTTTAAGATTTTATGAATTCATTTGAGAGAGACAGAGACAGAAAGTGTGCATGAGCAGGGAAAAGAGGCAGAGGGAGAAGCAGACTCCCCACTGAGCTGGGAGCCCGACATGGGGCTCCATCCCAGGACCCTGGGATCATGACCTGAGACAAGGCAGACGCTTAACCGACAGAGCCCGTGCCCTTCACAGTAAATCTCTGATCTCTATTCTTTCCATGAAAACTGTTTCTGCCTCTCACCGGCTCCATATTAGTAAACACCACCCTTATCCACCTGAGTGCTTTAGCCAAAACTAAAAATCACACTGAGGAAGGGACAGGTAGGAAGGACTAAGTAGGGAGAGAGAGGTATGGGGCTAAGGCATCAGGTTCACAAAAATTCCAAAAATGCGGAAGTGAAAGGAAACCAGAGATAAGGAAACCAATCAGACCATCCTGTCCTAGGTGTCCAGGTGGGGCCTTGTTAAAACTGCTACTTGTGGCCAATAAAAAAAATTACCCGACCCTTTAAAAAGCAAGTAAGTCATTACAGGTGTTAAATTACTAATCTTTGCTTAATGGTGATATCAATAGAGATGATTTAAGTTCCCCAGTTAGCTTTCACTGAAATACCAACCCTAATAGCCCCCAGTGGCAACCCTATCAGGACCCCTCTCACTCCAGAGAGCTTTTTCTTTATCCTTGAGGAATAAAACTTTATCTCTTTACTTACCTTCCTTTGTTCACAAGATTCACTCTTCCATCTGAGAGACAAGAACCTCGTTCTCTCACGTCAACAACCTACTCTTCACACCCAGTTAGCCTATCAGAAAGTCTGAATTCTGAAAGAGCACCCCAATCTCCCAAGTGCCTTCTATCCTCACTGCCATTACCCAAGTGCCAGAGGTCAGCCTTTGGCACAAGAGATAGGGTATGACCAGGACCCTAACTTGTGTTTCTGCTTTCTATTCCTTGTATGGCAGTCAGAATGGTATCTGGTTATTTTCTAAAGCCCAATACCTAAAAAGCAGGATTGCAAAAACAAATAATTTAAGGCTTTGGTTCTCTATGTATAGATATCCAGGCAGATCTACAGAAATCACCTCCCACTATTGACCACTCCTTCAGGGTCTGAGGGTCTGGGTTTTAAGATAGCATCCATCCCCAGTTGTACCCCATCCTTGGCCAGGAGCAAGCTTGGTTCTTTTCATTGCTTTACATTTCTCTCTCTGTTACTGATGGAAGCGATGATTACCTCTTTGATCACCTACCAGCTACACAGCAGTATGAATTTTCCATCGATGGCACAAGAGAATCAAAAATACAACTTTTAAAATGTTTCCCCTCATAATCAAACTTGGCATCTATCTGGAACCCCCCACGTTGTCTAGTGGCACGAAACTCAAATCCGTCTAAGTCTAGGTAAACTTAATCACTTGGGGGCTTTCTCTGTCTCCTCAAGTTTAAACACAGTTTGAATTTTCTCCAACCCCTTTTTCTGCTCACGACCTAGGATTTATCTAAATCAACTGGGATCATGGGTTGGGGAGGGGCTTTATAGAAAAGCCCCAGACAGAAAGAAAAGGGAGTGTGAGGTACAGAGATTCCTTTGCTGGAATCTACTAAGAAGAACTTGACCTTTTGTGATCTTTGGTGAATCCCACTTTTATCAGCTGAGATGTCCCCTTCACCACCATCAATTCCCATGTCTATTGGCCCAAGCAGTCCACACCTGAGCATCTTTGGGTCACTCCTCCACGGCAGTGTGGGGCCATGAAAGACAGAGGTGCTGTCTTGGGCTCTCTATCCTTCCTGTAGCAGTTTTCTCTTTACTTCCAGCCCTCCGTGCTGCCTCTCTTGGGTGGAATGTGGGATGTTCACACAGGTCCTTCCTGCAAGTTTTCCAAACCTCTCTGGCTGTTCTATCATCTCCTAGTCTGGGGTTAAACTCAGGGAGGAAAGGAGTAGCGTGGCATACCTGGAGACCCATAGCTGCCCTGATCTTCTTTAAGAAAGGACCAGCTGCAGGGAGTGAAGCCAGAAAACATCTCCAGTTCTCAGCTCCTCTCAGATACTCTTCCCACCTGGTACAAGGTCATGCCCTTCTCAGAGTAGCTTGTACCAAAGACTGAGTAAGGTGGAGGGGATAAAGTTTGGACATTCCCCCTAGCAGATCGCCTTAGTGAGTAATATTTTCTCCAGAGTTCCCTACCAGCGAAGGCTTCTCTCTCGGTTTAACTTCTCCCTCCGCAGTCCTGCTTTCTTTCCCTTCCTTTCTTACGTGTTAATTCTTATCAGCATTTTGCACCCCAAACTTCATCTCAGGGTCTACTCGCAGAGAACTCAATCAGTAACATTTGTAAGCTGAGCCACGTTCAAGGTCCCCTGTCAGAAACACTCACTGCAACTCTCATTCCCCATGAGAACCACCTCCTCACTTCTCAGCTCAGTCCCTGGAATCTCTACAGATTCTATAGAACTAGATCATTCACTTAAAATTTTTTTTTTTTTTTTTTAAGCCAGACGTGGGGCTCATTTCCACGACCCTGAGATCATGACCTGGGCTGAATCCAAGAGTCAGGTCCTTAACTGACCAAGCCAACCAGGCAGGCACCCCAGAAGTTTTAGAATTTTGATGAAGTTCAATATATCAAATTTTTCTTTTGTGGATTGTGTTTTTTGTCACTTGAAAACTATTTTTCATATGTTTTTATATTTTAAAACTGTATATATTTCTTTATAGTTTCTATATTTTTACATATCACACATTCTCCCGAAATCTATTGTAAATGGCATAGAATAGGGCTTTTGGCACAAGAAAAGCCAAGCTTTTGAAACTCAAAAACCTTTTCTATTAACCTGTTTTCTTTGCCAGGACTTAGAAAAGGCCCTTTTGAAGCTCAAGATTGAGAATTGATGCCTTTGTTCTCTTTTGTTTGGCTGTGGCCTCCCTTTCTTGAGGCAATGAATTTAGAGGCCCTAGCTGCTGCCACACGGATAGAGGATTCCCAGGGTCTGGTAGAAATGTGGAGGTTTGTGTGTGTAGAATAGGGAAAATACTTGCGTTAACTCAAAATCTTATCCTAGCTTATTTGCCAAACACCTGTTGTCCCCTAAACACCACTGAAGACCCCTGAATCTCAAATCTATGCCGGTTCTAAACCCCAAATATGGAAGGTGAAGCCACACACAGCAAGAGTGAGAGCTCTCTACAGTCACAAGTGTCAGTAGTCAAAGCTAAAAGATGTTCTACCAGAAACTTGGAAATAAACTTCCTCCTGAAAAAGATATGCAAAGTCACCTGAAAGGGACAATAGCATTCCAAAGAGTAGGGCTCCATTATATCTCACTATAGATACAATAGATATTTCGGAAGATGGAGTTAGAAATATTACAACAGTATCAAGAGAAAGAGTCTGAGAGGCAGATGTGGACAGTCCTACTGGAAAGTCCTTACCTGTTGTGTAGCTCGATGGATACGAAACGTTTGTAGGATCCTGTTACGGGGTGGCCCTCAGTGAAGCCCTCTGGTTCGCTGCTTCCCTTGAATCTGGGCCGGTCCTCCGACATACCGCAACCCGCAGCCAGCACAAGTGACTTGGTGCCAGTAGTGGACTCAAGTCTGAAGAAGATCCATCAGCTGAGCCCTGAGCCCCTCAGGCTAGTGGTCTGGCAACACTGCTAGGGAGACCTATGGGAAAGCCACATGGAAGGAGGGGTCCTGAGATTCTGTGGGAAGAGGAGGTGGAGCCATCCCAGCCTCCCGCTGAACCAAACCCCCATGACCAGCAGCTGCAAACAGCCACCTGTGTGACCTTCAGTAAGACCAACAGAAGAACTGCCCAGCTGAGCCCAGGCTACTTTGAAGAATTACGTGAATCAACATTATGATCTAACCGTTGTGGTGCTTTGCTATGCAGTTTGCATCAACCACAAGGAAGCTGTGGCTTACACACCTCAAGTCCTCAGGATCACCAAGTGGGTTTATCAGGTGTCTTCATTAATGCCATTAAGTAAGCAATTCATCTTACTTCATCTGTGCCAATTCATGGTTCACCCAACAACCTTCCAACCCATCCCCAATCCCCCCAGTCCCTTCCCTGCCAAGCAGTTCTGACTTACGGGAAAGAAATCACTGGGAAATACTGGTGAGCTTTCTTCCTGGCTTGCAGATGGCTCTGTGTCCTCACCTGACCTTTCCTAGGTGTGTGGAGAGGGAGATGGAGAGGGAAGGGGAGGGAGAGGG